>JBCJKH010009852.1:0-11795 GCA_039877255.1 Loriculus beryllinus | reverse complement strand
ATCCATATGAGAGGTGTGAGATCGGTTGCTTATGGGCTCTCTCTTCGATCTGTCAGAGGGCTGAGGTGTAACATCCAGTGGCCCTGCTGGATTAGCAGATGGAAACAGGTTCTCTCTTTCCCAGTATGAGAAGCCATTCCCAAAGAGTCTCTAAGATGGTTATTGCACTGCCCCAGTACTAAATTAGACCAGGTATTTAGTTGAAGCAAAAGAGAAAATGACCACAGTTAACTTCAAGCACCCTTGTTATTTTCACGTTCAAGTGTATTGCTCTTGGTAGTATGGATTAAGGTACTCTTAGGAGTTCGCAGCCATCTCTTTTTAAGATGATCTTCAGAAGTTCCTTGGGAGTTTACTGTCTGCAGTGGGGACATGCCCAATGAGTGCCAATTAAATATTTATACCACAACATAATACTGCACAGATACAGTGGTCACCATTAACTTTTCAGAACTTGTTTACAGATGCTGTATTCTCACCACAGTTATTTGCTAATTCAGGCATATGCACAAGCAAATGGTACCTCAGATAACTCTGTTAGAGAAAATACTAAATTTTTAATTGAGCACTGTATCTGTATGAGGCAGGTATTGTTGTTGTTAAATAACTAGGACCAAAAGTTCCAGCTGAGAATAGCAATCTGTTGTGCAAACTTGTATAGAAATCTGGCCAAGTATTATTACAGTAGAAGTGAGCTGCTATTCACAGGACCTTTGAAGATTGTTGGGTAAATGAAGGTATCTGCTAATTGAAGGCATTCATTCACAGGTTGAGGATGTGGATGTTAGTAACAGCAGTGCTATTTCGGTCATGTTTAAACAGAAATAATGTAAGGTGGGAAAAGTTACTTTAAAGCTAGTAAGTGATACCTCCTTACCTAGTTTCTTCTCACTTTGGATTCAGAGTTAAATACAGTTTACAGTCAGGTGCTTGTAGTGGAAACGATGTTTCTTTTAAGTCGAAGTGATTCCTGTGCTTAAGGAGTACAGCTTAATAAAACATCTTTGCTTTGAAATGTCTCTTGTCAAAACTAAACACTTTGGAAAATTTTGAACAAACATCAGATGAACTCAATGTAATTGGCACTAGTGTGTTGAATATAAAAT
Organism: Loriculus beryllinus; assembly: GCA_039877255.1. Lineage (NCBI taxonomy): Eukaryota > Metazoa > Chordata > Aves > Psittaciformes > Psittacidae > Loriculus > Loriculus beryllinus. Next base: position 10,689 of record JBCJKH010009852.1, on the reverse strand, counting down.
ACATTACTCTTTTGGATTTGTTTCACTTTACATTCATTTCAAGGTATTGGGTTATTCTGCATGTTGAAAATGTGATGAATTATATCACTAGTGGCAACAATTAAAATGTGCTAGTAAGTGCATTTGCTGTGCTACTGTGTAAACTTTATTCGGGTTGGATAGTTTCAGTTTGCACATGTGTTGCTGAGCACTGGTCAGATTCAGATTTTTGGCTATTTTCTGTTACGCATTTTGTCCGATGGAGAGATCACATCAGCCCAGTGTTAAGTTATGGATATACAGGTCTTATCTATTTTGACTCTGAATTTCTCCCTGAATTTCTCAACAACATTAGCATAGCATCACTCACAGCATCTCCTCTTGATTTCTGCTATGTCAGTGGGACTGACTCCAGCTCTTACTGTTGCTGGATGCTCTAAAGGTAAATATGTGAACTATTTTGAGGTGCTCTCATAATTTGAGAGCAAGAAACACGGCATATATCCTGTCCATATGTCTACTTTCAAAGACACATGCCAGTTCAGTGTTAAGACTAAATTGCCTTTGGTTTAATAATTCATACATTTAAGTAGCTGCTATAATCTCTGGCTTTATGGCTTCCAGGTGAAAGCTGGGTCACGGTTGAAGAGCTCAGGTCCATCCACACTGCCCAGATGGGTATGTCTTTAAGTGGGCATAGAATATGGCAAGACAGGTAAAAGGAGGTAGAATGTGGCTGAGAAAGGGCCAAAAAAATTATAGCAGAAAGAATAGCAAAACGAATCAAACCAACACACAGAGAAGTGGAAAGAAGACATAGTACCCTAGAGGCAGGGGCATAAAAACTGAAATTAAATTAAATTGCTATAAAGTATGTTACACCTGGAATATCCCTGCTATCTAGCCAAAGAAAGAAGCAGGGCTTCAAGGAAGGCCCAATATTGATATTGAAAAGGAGAAACAAAAAGAAAAACCCGGTGTCCTGGAAAGGGAAGCCATGGCATGAATACCTTCAAGTACTTCCCTGTTGTACCTCAGGGATGATACCATCTGTGCCTTCACATTATAATTCAGAAGATGCTGTTTTCATTATTTGTAGATATCGTTTCACTGAAAGGTTCCTGCTCTGCAAGCTCACCTTTAGCTGCTCTGTTCCATTCTCTCACCCATGGGGTTTGTCACCCACAGTCCCACTCTTTAAAGAGCTGTTGAGGGCAAATACCTTTGTGGAGGCACGTAGCCTCTAGAGAGGACAGGCAGAGACTTGTGACAGGAGAGAGTTCTTTCCAAATTGCAGATGCTGTGTGCATGATAGTACAACTTAAACATTCTTTGAAGATGGAGACATTCTAAAGGGACTGCAGGCCAGCTTCTGCATCCCTTCTCAGTGATGCCACTGCTCTGCTCTCAAAGAAAGACCTGTTCTTTCTTTTCCTTCCCTGATACTTGATATGAACAGAGCACACATAAGCCACATGCACTTCCTTTCCCAGGAGTGTCTTTCCTTAGGAACAGACAAAAATACCAGTGAGAAGAAACACTACCCGTGTTGCTGAAGCTACATCACAGTCCCCAGGAAAGATGCAATCCTGGCAGCTGTGTGTTTTCTGGCTTTAGTCTAACCGATGTGGGGAAAATGTAGCATAAATTCCAGTGCTGCCCCTTCTGCTCCTGGTTATGCATTTTTGTTGATGACCTGTGTCACTGTGCTGCTGGGGTGAAAGCTGTGCTCTGCCCTGGGTGGGGAAAGGCAGCCAGGAGAACAATGCTGTCTGTTAGAGCCAGACATGCTAAAGCTGAATGAATTTCTTTCCTTTGCCATTAATCACTTGGTTCTCTGAGACTAATACAAATTATGTGCGCTTGCATTAAAAAACCTCCTTCTGACAATGCTGTTTAGAAATATGTCAGCTTCTGAAACCAGTGTTTGAAGTTACTGGTTGGGAAGTTACTGCCTCTTCTGAGATCTTTTCTTGCTAGAAGACTATATCAAAAGCTGACATCTTAACCTGCTACTAGCCAGTCAAATGATGAGTTGAGCTAAATTCATTTTGCTCATAACTGGCAGCATAAGTTAACATCTACCTTTTCTCCCTACACAAAGCTGACACCACAAAAGTGTCTTCTGACTAGGTGTATGTACATTAAAAATGCAGCTTCTTAAATAATCTTACCTAAAAAGCAGTAAAATCTGCTGCTTGTAAAGTCTCAGAATACTTAGTTTAAAACTCTGGACAGTCAGCATCTGGGGTTACAAGCTTCTGAAAGATTTGTTTCAAAGAAGGTAGCTTTTGGTAAAATTGCAATGGAAAAGTGACACAATCTTCAGCAGTTCTACTCCAGGGATGTGTTCAGGATCACCTCTGCTGCAGATGGTCACAAAGTGATAAAATAAGTTTATACAGCTCAAAGTTAGACATGTTCTTTCGTTTATAGCCATCAGGAACAGGACAGAAATGCTTCACTCAGTCCAATTACTCCAAGCAAGGGTGCCTGGAGTGGACAGGATTACAGGGATGCTAGGAAGGGAAATCAATTCAACACTGCTGCTGTAAGAGAAGCCAAGCACTTGGCATGCCTTTCAGCTCAGAAGCTACATTTGTGGAGTTTGAATCTGGGAGGTTTCTCAGTCTGTTCCTGCCTGGAAACCACTGGTGAGATGGAAGCCTGAAACACGAGTAACTTTCATTTGTCAGAGCTTTGAAATTAGTTTGTTTATCCTCTCTTTGCCTTTCTGCCTCTTTTAGAGGGCTAGGGAGAGGTGCACACACAGCAGAATAATTAGTTTGAAGTGCATAAAGCATTCACATGGTGGAAGGAGGCAAATGAGTGCTTCAGGGAGGATGTGGGATGCACCTGAACTAGCCTGTGTGCTGTATATGAATGATAAAGGTAGCCCAGGCCTGGCATAGGGGTATTAAATGCCCATCATTGCAGAGAGATCAGGTAGTCACACTGCAGTTTGCTACGGTAAATCACCCAGTAAATGAGAAGCAAGCAGGTGAGCAGGATTTACACAGCACTGGTATGTCATCCTTATACACGAATAGCCACTTAAGATGTTTGGTGCGGTTATGTCTTGTTCCCCTGGGAAGCTGTAGTCATTTTTTGTGGGGTTAGTTTAATTCAGCTCTGAGGAGGTTTGTCTGTGCTCTTTGTTTTATGGCACAGCGAAAGCTGCTGATCTGCGTTAACCTGTCTTTGCTTGCTTTTGAGCAAGCTGTTGCAAGTGCTTGCTGTCGAGCTGCATGGTACCTCTGTTTCCCCAGCAACTCTGTTAATTCATTTAAATCTTTCTCAAAAAGTAACTTTTGCTGTCTACCTTAGGATGGGGAATTGCAGGACAATTACAAAATCAATGTACAAAACAAACCCAAACTAAATTTAGAGGTGCCTCTGAAAACAATGCGTGTTTGTGTTCCTTATCTCAGAAAGATTTACTTTTTGCATTGTTCACTTTGTCCTTCCTGCATCTATTTCTTTATCCAGCGTATCAAACATAGGGAAACATGCCAAATCTTCTAAGGTGTGAACTTATTTATTTGGTGTGATGGTTCCCTGTTATTTCTTCATCTAGCTAATTCTTAAAGGCAGATCCCAGTTTGTGTAGTACATAAGCTGTCTGATACATATAATGTGTCATTTAATGGCCATAAATAATGGATATTTAGGAAGTACAGTGAATACTTTGAAGAGGTGGATTCTGTTTGGCTGGACATGGTGCTGGATGGAGATGCAGTCCCCAAGTCCAGCCAGGGTGATGTGCCTAGTTACAACAGAAATAGGGATGTCTGAATCAATTGTGTTACTGATTAACTTAACTAGAGGATAAAAACTGCAATTCAGGGAAACTGTGATACTTGGTGGGTGCACAGTTAAGTGCTCTCCCTTTGGCTCTGGTTTAGAAAACATTGGCATTAAGATGATGAGTTTCCTCCACAGTGCTGAACTCCCACAGCCTCCCCAGTATGATTCCTTAGCACTCTAAATAAAACCCCCAGGATGCTGGCAGAGTGTTGAAATTTCTTTGGATCTCAGGGAAATATGAAAAATAATGAGGAAATAATGGCCACTAGCCTTTAATCAATTGGCACAAACCCTTAAAAATTAAATCCTTTCCCTTTCCAGACTGTATAAGAAAGCCTCTTGGGTTGCAAGATCTCCTCCAGTCTAGACTTTAAGGGGGCTCAATTAGAACCAGGCTTTGAAGATGCAGAGATGCTTTCTTGTGCTGTCCATGTTTGCTTCCTAGACTCTGGAGAGTGGTGCCCAGGGCACAGGCTCTGCTTCACACCCCATCCCAGAGCAAGAAGCATTTCTAAACTTTTCCAGTGTCAGCCACCACTGCTCTGCATTTCATAGGCATTTCCAAGGAAAGCAGTGTAGGATGGGCTTTTCCCGTCAGGGAAAGCTGGGTCATGTTTTCTCTGCGTCTCCTGTCTGCTTCTAGGAGATGAAAATTAAACTTCCAGTAGTTTATCAATCCTGAGAAAATTGTGCACAAACCCATTGCTTGGGGGCCAATTTCACCCTGCATTTCTTCATAGCCCAAGGATGTAAAATCTGTGCTTTCCCTGAGCCATGGGGATTCAAAGGAAAAATAAGATAAGGAAAACAGCTTTAATTTTTATATTTTTTGCTACCACCACTGAACAGCAGATAATTAGTCTTTCTTTTACATACTAAAACTAGTCTGATGATGCAATATCCATTATAACTCTGAAAGCTTAATCTTAAAGAGAGCAAAAAAACCCAAGCCCCAGAGGAGGATCATATGTAGAGAAATTAGCATCGAATTTTTTTTCCTCTTTAGAGGAATGCCTGAGTGCATGGATGCTGAGAGGATGTGACTCACGCAGAATGAGAACGAGTTGTTCTTCAGCCTCTTGGTATAGTGCCTGAGATATCAAATCAAGTCCAAGCCCTGATTTGAAAGTTCCTTGGAAGAGTAATTTTTAATTGGATGTGAACTACTTTTAGTGATGGGAGGATACCTCTTTTTGGTGTTATAATTATGGGGGAAAAAGAAAAAGCAATTTATATAAGGAATAACATACTCCAGGGCATGCAGTTGTAAGCAGGTGGGCATATTTCCTGATTACTGGATTCACAGCTGAAGCATAGTATGTAGAGCATATAGGCTACAGGTTGCATCTCATAGAGTGCTCAGTCTTGTTTATGCTGCTATTGGCATCCGTCTCAGGACAGAAGTATTTTTCCATGTTTATCCTAAGGAAAGGTTTAATCTCCCTTGAGTTTCCTTTGTTTGGTGCATGTGAAGAATGCATGTGAAGAACTGACTGGCTCTCAATTCTTTTCACTTTTTTGGACCCAAATTTTTAGCATGCAGGCTGTGATGCACATTTTGAAAGGAAAAAAATTAACACTTGCCCTTTGACTTGTTCCTTTTTCCTTTATTCAGATATAATCAACAAACAACTACCTGGCTATTTAAATAACCTTTCATTCTCATAACTTCATTATTTATCTACCACAACTTCATTATTTATCTACCACAACTTCATTATTTAACATTAACAGAAGTGTTTTGTTTTGCAAAATCCTGGCGCTCTCTCTACCCATTGCTGCTATTGTATCTGGGAGCTCTCATACCAGCTGATTTGCTGTCTTTGTTTTTATGGCATAAGCAAGTTTAATATTCTGCCCTATGCTTTCTGTGCCCTGGATGTCCTCACAGAATTGGTATGGAGCAGCTAGGGAAAGCTACATTTTAATTTGCTTCTCAGTAATTTTCCTGTGAAAGCAAGCCCTAAAACAATTATTTTGGAGCTAAAGGTCTTGGAAACTTCATTTTACTATTCAACAAGCAAAGACCTGATCTCAGAGTCGACTGCTACAGGTTCTTGTAGCCACGCATCCACACCTTTCAGTGTGTATTATGCAGCATGGTTAAAATCTGGTATGTATTTTTCTTCTCGCCTGCTCCTTGGAAAGGAAAATGTGAGCTGCAGTGTGCTCAGGTGTTTGGATGGTTTATGCAATATGCACATTTCTCTGAGTTTAACTTAAGTGAATGTTCTTGAAAGAGAGATGTTGAAGGGTCTGTAATTCCTGTTTCAAGATAGGAATTCTCAGCATCTTGTGCATGAGCTGAATTCTCCGCTCAGCATTTTTTTTCTGCACAATTAAGTCCGGAAACATGGGTTCCCATCTACACACACCATGCACTGGTGTGTGCTGCAGCAATAAAGGAGCTCAGTTGTGTCAAGAGAGCAGTGCTGTGTGTGCTAGTGCCCATTGGGTAGGCTCTCCAAAGCATCACGGCCATGTCATATAAACACTCTATTGTTTATCCTCTTACTGGGGAAGCTAATTACAGTACTACACTGATACAGGTATTTCATTTCTAGTCTAATCAGTTTGGTAGGCACTGGGTGCCACAGCTTCATACCCTGATGTAGGAGGTTGACTGGGAATTGGGCTATCCAAGGACTTTGAACCTTTCTGGGTATGTTGCTGTAGGGAACAGAAGACAAACCCAATTGACTTACAATGTAAGCTAAAGGGATTGTTGCAGCTTTCTGTCCTGGATAGGATTTCTCTGATAAGATCTTTCTGTCCAGGGCCCTTGAGCCACATGCAGGCCTGACAAGGTAGGACCAGGCTGGATCTAGAGTCTTCATCTGCGCCACTAAGAGGAACCGTGAACAGCCTTTGAGTGTGTAGACACTTGTAGCTTTGGGTTTCTTCAGTCTTATAACCACTGCAAAACTCTTCTCAAGGCAGTAGGACCCTTGAATCTTATTTCATCTTGGCCACTAAGGAGAGCTTCTAACAAGTTTCATTATTTCCTCACTGAGAGTCAAATAGACCTCATATTAATTGTGACAGTGCTTCACATTTTCCATTAGTATATGCTGTATCATTCTTTCATGTCAGTAATTCTTTGTTCAGTCTGCCTCACTGCTGGAATATATTAAGAATCCTTAATTTAGCCCAGATTTAGACATGCTTAGGCATGATGATTTTTCATTTATTGTTGTAGAATGAGCATTGCAGAGCAAGCAGGAGGCTAACCATTTAACATCAAGTGTCTTATTAATCAGCTTTTGTTTATTTAATTTAATAAGCAGCTTTCGATAGCTGTGAGAGTCTGGTTGTATATTTAATTTAAGCAGTACTTACTGAACTGCTTGGGTCTTTGGAACATATGACTTTGGTCTTCTTGATACTTCACTACTGTATGGTGGCCTTTGGTTTTCAGAAAGTTTGTTTAATTTTTTTGTCTTTCTTTCTCATTTGAAAATGCAGTAAGCACATTCTCATTAAGATGCCAGGGACCTGAAACTCTCACGCTGCTTTCCACTCAAATTTGGGAGGTATGTGTAGGTACACAAAAGCCAGGCAACTGCTTGCCTTTTGGCATTGCAATCCAACCCAGAGAAGGAAGTGCTAGAAACTCCTGTCTTTGAATCCTGTCTGATGCTTTGCGAAGTTTTGGAACCTTCTTACTCTCGCCCTCTCCTTCCTGACAGAAATTATGACATTTCTGCCTTGAACAAATCCCAGATTGTTTCAAAACCACTACTGTACAAGGTGAGGACCAGAATCCAGGTCTGAGAGCACTCTCTGACACTCCTCCAGTCACATCAGTCTGGGTTTTCTCATAAGTTTGTTCTTGGAGCCATATGAAATGCTTCCCAGTATATTACATGCTTCATTCCTGTGCATGGCACTGCAAACCTTGTCTCCTCAGGCATTTGGAGTCCAGGAGATAATTGTCACTCTGGTCCTACTCCTCAAAATACCACTGGAACAGAAATCAGAGCCCTGCAGGTTAACAGAGCTGTGGGAAGCCTTCCTCTAGTTTCATTTGCATTTCATGTAATCATTATTTATTAACTAATCTGGTTTTCTTTTCCTGACTAAGAAGGATGTCATGTGGTTTTGTTTCTTCCATTAGTTCAATCATGTCACATTAACAGGATGGGTTTGCATGTACAGCCTGTCGCTCCAAGTGGCCTCGGGCATTTTTTTCATGGATCCAGTCACTGAAGTCGGACCTTGCTGTATGTAGTGAAATGTCAAAAATTCTCCTTAATATCTAATGCAGCTTGATTCAGTAACATTTTGATAAATTGAGGACAAAATATTTCTGAAATTAATTCATGTGCATGTGAGTTCCATGATGGAAAAGGATAGAAAACACCTTCTGTTATCCATGATAGTAATACTTGTGCATTTTTGCAGCCCTAGATTGACATGAGAATATGTATTAAGTTGACTGTGTATATGCCTAATCTATTCACAATGCTCTGGGCTAAAATACAGTGTTTTGAAAGACTGTTCAGGATTATACCTCTTACCTTCATTAATGTTTGACTGTTTGGTAAACCCTTTGAAAAAAAGTACTGTCTGCTAGAATTGGCAGATCCCAATGTGTGATCTGAGAAATAGGGTTTGATACCTTACTGCAGAGCTGCTGTATGTCCTTGGCTGTAGCTCCCATTACTGCAACCTCTGCAAGTAGCCCCCATTATTCCAGCCTGATACTTAAGCAGGAAGGTGAGGAACTGTTATTCAGTACAGAAAAGCTAAGAAGTCCAACTCAAAAAAACAACAACAAAACCCCCAAAACTTGATACACAAATTGTTATATCAGCTATTAAAGCTATTAAAAAAATCTAACACCCACAATTCCATGCTTGACAGAAAGCCAGGGGCATGGTCCAATTTGATTTTCAAAAGCATGGGTATGCAAATAACTAACAAAGCCAGCTTTCATGCCCAATTTAAAAGGAAAGAGGGGAGAAGAACTTTGAAGCACATAATTCAGTTTCTTTTTTTTCCCCCCATGCTTTCATTGATTTTTTTAGAGGCTGTTGAGTAGTTCTGTTGTAGTCATTAGGATCCTAATTCTTTCACGTACTTATTAAGCACTAAATTGCTTGCTTGTGCCAGCTTTTAGCAATTCATTGTCCTGAAATAAAAAGAAAAGGAGCAAAGATTGACATGCGAGTTGTTATTTTTCCTATTGTGTTATCTGGCAGAACAGTAAAATCAGCATTTTACAACCTCTTCTGCACTATAATTGGGATGTAAGATATCTCTAGTAATGATGGAAATCTCATCTAAATGGGAATACATAAGTGTCTGTTCCCATTATTTTTTTTTTATCCTTCAGGAACAGGCATTCATATAGGATTCTTTGTACCTAGCTCCCCTTATTTCCAAAGAAAAAGACCACTGTGCTTAGGATGTAATATTCCTTTATCCAATAACTGTGGGACTTTGACACATTTCCAAACAGTATCTGAAGCAAAGACATTAAACACTAATGTGGGAGACTCAACTCTTCATTGTAAGTGAAAGAGCTGTTATGTGGAAGCAGACATGGAAAGTTACTTTCATATGTTCATCAGCTGCAAGAATGGGACATCTCTCACCTATTATGCTCACAAGGCTTATATTAACATCAAAACATATTTCTGCCGCAAATAATGTCAAAAGGTCCATAGGTTAATTATTTCTGAGCATTACAGCTCCTTGGGGAGGCATAAACACAAACCCAACTGCTGCTGTGTGTAATAGACACAGCAAGTACAGCAGTGATGTTTTCAGCACAGATAGTGCTGGAGTTTGATGTTATCCCACTGCCAAGTCTTGGGTGCCTTGGCTTTCCCACACAAGTGACCATCTGGAAATTAAGCTGACATGGCTCTGAATCTAATGGAATAGCGGATATGCAGAGACATCAACAAGTGCTCTTTGACAGAAGAGATATTTGATAAAAGAAGTCAAAAATAGTCCGTGGGGAGAAATCAAAAGCTCAGGTTGGAGGAAGAGCCAGCTTTGTACAGCAAAAGGCGACACCAAGCTCTCTGCATGGGGTAATAGGCAAGAACTGATCTTGAAAAGAGCTAGGGCCTGTTATCCTCTAGTGACCTGAAGTGATGTTGGCATGAAGAAGCTATTAAATGGCAGTGGAGGCAGAGGGAAGATACTCCTTTTAAGTGAGAAATGAGTCATTTGAGGAACGAGTTGCTTTTATTTTTTTATTTAATTGTTTTTTTCCCTATTAGCTGGATATCAGCTCTGAGAAATGTGCTATTTGGGCTGCTGGGGATTCGTCAGCATTATTTCAAGTTTGTCTATCGGCTTCACAGACTTAACAGAACATCATGGGAGAATGCAGGAAATCTTTAATTGTGTGTAACTTATCAGCTTATTTCCGTGAGTATTTCTCAATAGTCTTATTTCCACAACACTAGATGTGTTTATGCCTTTTATTTTCATTGCGCTTACTTATTTAATAACTGTTTTAAGTAAAAAAGTGCTTTCCTCAATGACATCTTGCTAACATTATGATGTCATGTCTTTGGCTCTGTTATGCCAGTGAGAGTATTTACTACTGCCAGTTCCAAAAAATAAGCTGTAGGCTGCTGCTCCCTACCTGTTTCCTGTACTGGGCTGTTTTGCCCCAGACATGTAGAGAACTCCTCTTACAGAATTCCTCTGAGAGCTTCACCTAGCCTCTGCATCTGTGCAACCCATCCCTGCTGTTGCTGATCACCTGCCATACAAAACTGCCACGTGGATCAAATTGCATTTTCTCCCCTGGTAATACTTCCATAGAATCATAGTATAGTTAGGGTTTGAGAGGACCTTAAGGTCATCCAGTTCCAACCTCCCTGCCATAAGCAGGGTCACCCCACACTAAACCATGGCACCCAAGGCTTCGTCCAACCT
>JBCJKH010009851.1:0-26641 GCA_039877255.1 Loriculus beryllinus | reverse complement strand
CCTCCCAACAACCAGCTCTGTTTCTGAATGCACAAAGCAATCCCTAAATATGTACATGCCTACATACTTAAATATGGAATTCTTAACTTTTTGAGAATTAGATCTTGAAATTTAATTGCAAGATGTTATTTTACTGTTGTAAACCCCCACCAGTTTTCTTAGAACTACTCAGTCTTGGAGCTGTGGCATGTTGTCTTCAGGAAAAAAAAATGAAAAAGAATAAAAAAAATAAAATGCTTATTGAGCTTATTTTACATTTTCTAAACCAGTTACACATGGTTGTTAGCTGGATAGTGATGAGGAGGCAGCATGTGCTTGCTCATTTATGAAAGAAGCTGGATTATCAATGATAAAATGTTATGTGCCTCTGTCCCACCAAAGTGAAAGAATCAATCAGGAGACTTATGGAAAACAACTTTTCTGTGATTAATTCTAACAAGCAGTGTCATTATATTTTTCTGGCTGATGCTTTCACATTATTTCTTTTTGCCATCTGTGCCATTGAGGAGAAGAGGCATCCCCTCTGTATGCCAAACAAGTTAAAGGTCTTGTAAACAGAGGATTTTTCACCTGACAAGATGGTCTCAATAAATCTCTCTTATGCTAACATAAAAGAAATCTGAGCATTTATAAGCACCTCAGGACATCCAGAAGTGGCCTCACCATGCTCCCTAAGATGTAATAGCTGTGGCTGCAAATTAAGAGCATCCACCACTTGTGGGGATTCCTTTATGTCAAGGATAGAATATATGTCATCTTTTCCAGCTCACAATGCCTGAAATAATGTGAGGGTTGTGTTGCATGCAGTCTGGCACAGCTGTGTTTTTCATAGCATGACACCAAGGATATGTACTGCATTACCACATGGGGTAATGTGGGAGGAATGTCCTAGATAGGAGTCAGTCTTGGTGTGGGCTGCATCCAGGAACAGACCCTGGAACAAATTATCATTTCAACTGTTTCTAGGTCTCCTTTTGGAAGGAAATATCTAGCTCACTCCAGAGCATTGCCTGGGAGTAAACCAGAAAACAGCAAATTACTAGTGCAGATACAGATGCACCCAACTTCACCTTCAATGGGGCCAGACTTCAGGCAACACTCGACCACCAAGAGATTAAAGACTCTTTTTCCTCACATTCCACAGCTTTGCAATGGCTTTGTGATTGCCTGATATTGCAATCAGAGTAGCTCAGAAGAGCATATACTGCACTTTGCTGTAAAATGATGTCTACAGTAATTCTAGCCATTTATAGTTTAACACCCCAGAACACAGATCAGCTGAGGAGGGATCCCTACCCTTCATATCAATAACTATCACGGCTGAAAGTAACAGTCTCCTCTTCAGCAGAAATATTACCTTATGTGGAAGAGTTAGTGACATAAATCAACTGGGCTTTGATGCAGGGCACTGAAATCTTCAGTCTAACTCTGTCTTTGACAGAGACCAATCTCCAGAATGAGGGTGAATGGCTGCTGTCTTCTCAGCAGCATCTGAGATGAACAATCTCTTGTTCATCTGCTGAATTACAAACCAGCTGAGCATTTTTCAGCTTAGTCATCTCATGCCTGCAAATAATAATCAAGCCCAGACGTCACAAATGCTTGGGAGGAGAGTTTCTTCTGACATGCAAGACTGGCCAGTGACTGCTGACAGAGCTGTAAGTGGCATATAGAATGGTGTGGTGAAACAAAGAAAAGCAAATCCAAAAAGGTTATCAGCACAGGCAGGAAAGCCTGAATTTTACATTAGAGTATAATTCTCTCACCTGCCTTCACAGCACTCCAAAGCTGAAGGATTCAGCAGACCTTTGCAATGGGCTGTCCTCAATGGCGACGTTTAGTTGCATTTCTATTTTATCTCATACTTCGCAGTTGAAATTCTTCAGTGCTTGACCTTAAGGTGATAAAAATGTTTTGAGAAGACTCATTGGCACCCTCCCTTGTGATAGCATGTCCACCATGTGGAAAGCTCACACAACTTAGGTTCTCAGAAATAAATTGTCACACTCCTTCTCTCCATCTACAAAAATGCACCTAGAACATCAAAGAACAGCATTCACAGAGCATGGGACTCACCAGCTCCCTGGTGGGACACACATATTCAGCAGGTGACTGCTCCAAGTACCTCAAACAGCACCCTCTGAGCAGCTTGCTCCTGGATTCAAACCCACTCCTGCATTCTTCCCCCTCATGAAACACAATTCCACCTCTGTGGGGCTTTGACCTGTTTCTATCCTCTTCTCCTAACACTCAGCTTCCGTGTAGCCTTTGGCAGACAGCCTACTGCTCCAGACCCACACCCCATTGATCACCAAGACCTCAGCCAGTCCATTACCACGTTTCATGTTTCAGGCTCAGTAGCTGTCTTTTAGAATTCAATGACCACCTAGTCAGGTGGGTCTCGTCAAGCCAGTCTGGGATGACAGAGAGGTATTCATGACACAGCACTTTTTATAGCAGTAACTCCATAATAACTTTAAGATCTGAGTTTACTGAGTTCACTAAATCAACATTCTGGCTACACTGGAAAGAAACTGTTAAAGATTATTTTGGCATGCAGGTCAGATTTTTATTCTCTGTCATTTGGTTATGGTGACATCTGTTCTTTTGCAATTCTTGCTTCTTGAAGCTATTGACTGAAAATATAAGATAACTGCCTTAAAATGCGTAAGAGCTCCAGTCGCAGCTGCTACTAGCTTCACTGTAAGAGTTAATATGCTTAGTATATAGTTTAAAGTCAGGTAGTCACCTCAGTTTTAGTAAGAACGATGTCCCATATCTAGAAACTCCTTGAGAACACCCTTTTCATAGAAGCATGGAATCAAATCTCTGTCCCAGGGATACTTTAATTTTATCTTAATGCTACAGATGATTATCCAGTATTAGAAGATATATGCTGTGCTATTTCTTTCAAATAAAGCTATTTGTTCTAAAAACAAAAGGGAGCATTCTTTACTTCGTATTATGCATTATCCTCATAAACTGCATGAAATTCTGTGGCTTGTTTATGAACTGTGACTTCAGATCAAATACTGCATGTTTTAAAAAAGCAGGATGGGAAGTCACTACAGTGAAAATTGATTTATCTGTTGTGGGAAGTTCACCTTGGCCAAGCTTTCTACCCTGAGCAAAGAGATGACATAGTCTTTGACCTGTTGTCTTCCAGGTAACAGATCTACATTATGGATTTCACATAACCTAATTGCAATGATTATGGGTTGGATTAAATAGATGATCTCTTCTAGCTAATGCACTTTGTACTACAGAAACTAGTTTTAATGGTGGAAATGGAGAATGCTGACATGAAAAAATGCACCACTAAAAGTTACTGGTCAGTACTTTTTTTTTAATTTGTTATTATAATTTTATTCTTAGTAATAATTTGACAGTAGAAAAAATCACTGGTTTGTCTGTTTAGCTTCAAGGGCTATGCAGTTTAGCTTTTACTTTATGTTATCCTGGAAGATGTCCTATCAGACTTAGTTAGCAAACTACCTCAGTTTGGGAGCTGAGCCTATATTGTTGTAAGTGATACTTCATGCTCTGGGTATTGATGTTTCATCTTGGCAAATCATCTGTTTACTTAGTTTCTAGGCAGGCATACAGGGTTGAGGTAACAATACCACTGGATGGATTTTCCTCAAGACAACTGAGCTATCATTTACAGATGTGCTCTGGTCTTTTTTAATTTCAAATATTCAAAATTCATTCTTGTAGAAAGCAAAAAATAACAACATTTAGTATGCTTCTGGTGTTGTTGCTTCTTTCTTCCTTCCTTCCTCTCTTTTTGACACATAGACCCAAAGAAAAAATACAATGGCATGGGTTTGGATGTAGGATTAAAGCAACTATGAGGCACTGTGGACAAGGTTTGTGCTTGTAATTTGTGGAATTTGTGGCTATATGGAAATAAAATTTTTTGCTTGGAAAGTCTGACAACAACTACAATATATTTAAACACCAGCTGTACCTACTTCTTAATTAAATGCTTAGACTGACATTCCTTAAAATGGAAAACACATGCTCTTTGTAATTCAAACATATCCACATCAGGGCCCCTTTCACTGTGTTTTAAAGAGTCATGTCCTGATGAAACAATGAGTAGAAGAAAATTTCACTACCAGTGAGAGACGTTAGGTTAACAGGAATTCATTTGTATCAGTATTTTACATGACTGATTTTCACACATAAGAAGCCACCTGCAACTCAACGTCAACAATCTGTCCTCTGAATTTCACCTGATTCTTCTCAAAGTCAATGCTGAAACTCTCTCTGACACCAATGTCCAGGACTGTACTTTTCCATACTTTGATTTAAGAACAGCTAGATGCAGGTAGCCATGTACTTGGGGAAATATGGGAGTCCCCAGGGCCCCCCCAAACCGTGAAATATTAGATCAGTTATAGCAGGAATAAAGGAATATGCATCATGGGCTTGGAACAGTATCTCTTATCTCCCTCACACTGGAAAATTTCACTCTTGGTACAAAGTAGTCATTAATGCAGTTTTTTTCTTTAAATTATTTTTTTTACAAAATCAAAAAGAATGAGCTATAAATCAGAAAAAGCCCCAAATGATGTTTTTCATCTTGAGCTTCTGCAACATCTCTAAGATGGGAGTCATTGATTTTGTCCTTATGTATGTGTGAAATCATGCACTGCTCAAATATGTTTCTCCTACATACTTTAATACTATGTGGAGCATTGTAAGTGAACTCATTCACAGCACAGGTTTGATCAAAGCCATTTTTCATCAGTTGTGCCATTCTGAAAAGCATCTGGTGTTCTTTTTGGCTGAGGTCATCACGACATTTCTGGACCAACTGCAGCAATGTTTCTATGAGCAAAGGGCTGGCTGCAGTGAACTCACTGATCACCATCAAAAGCCAAACACTGAACCTTCAATACATCTTGGGGCTTCTTTTTGGGGCTCAGTAAGTTAAGTTTCTCACTAATGTTTGTGTATATTCCTGGATGCAAGAAACTGAATCATTAATTACACCAGGAAAACAAACTTAGAATTTCCTTGAGTAGCTTGGTTCACGTGACCTTGCTTGTATTTTCTTAGGAATTTTTCCTGGAAAGCTCAGGCATCCTAACTCTCTGCAACTTTGGTTTTTCTGATGGATTTGCTTCCAGAATAAGCTGTAGTTTTCAGATGGCTGGATGGAAAATTTTCTGTGAACCTGCCCTCTTAATGCTGAAGCATCTGGCCTGTTAAGTCTTTTCAACAGATCATCTGTTTAAGATTCTCTGTTCTCTCAGAACTGAAAAGAACAGTTTTTTCTGTTTTCCATTTTAGCTGCCTTGCCTCCCAGTTCAAGCCCTGTTTAAGACTCTCTCTGCAGACTTGTACTCTCACTTGCCCTATACCAAATGTGAACCAAGATAGTTCTCAGAGAAGAAATTCAATGCCTTTTGAGCCAATTTTATTAGACAGGAAACTTTTGCCTATCAATATAATTATTTTTCATATTTCACAATGTTCTAGTACAAATATTTTGTTTGGAAAAAAATTAATTCATCTTGGAAACCATTCCAGTGATATCTCTACAATTAGAAAGAAATTATGGGACCATATCTGCTGGTTCATCCTGTTGCAATGCAATTGCTACGCACAATGCTAAGTTTGCAGAATTAACAGTGCAATGAAAGCACTGCCTGTGATTGCTATAGATCCATACACTTAAATTAGATCATGTACCTTCAAGTGGTAATAAAATTTATACACCAAATGAGACAGTGAAATTTTCCTCTAACTCTATAGACATGAAATAATTTTCTCTTAACTGGAGGTTTTTTTGACTCATCTGCTCTGTGTCCTCACACAGTGGTATTTTTTCTTTTTCTTTTTCAATGCACATCCCATTTTTCAGAGTAATGATTTTTATTAATTCATTGTGAATAGTCAAATCTGAGAACTTTTGATTGCCCTTTGAAATATGATGCTTAAATACCCTTGACAACACAGATGTTAAAAATCATAGTTGCCATTTGAGAATGTTCTTCAGTCAGAGAGAATGGCCCAGCTTCCACTTGATCTGCAGAATCATTTTGCAGTGCAAACCCTGATAATAATTCATGCTAGCAAGTGCTTTATTTCTAATCTGCCTTTGTCCTTGCTTCTAAGAATAATGAAAATGTAACATAGTCATAAAAGGTAGTCAGATAAATGGAAATTAGACCCTTCAGACTCCCACTGCAGTCAGTGCAATAAACTGGCAAGCAAAATTCATTTTACTGTGTGATGCACAAATGTTCTTTGATGGCAAAATGCAGATACCAAACAGTTACCATATCAAGCTACATGATATGAATATGCTCAATCTGTCCCACCCAGAAATAACTCACATCACCATTTCTTTTCATAACTCTGTTAAACAGTAAGACAAAGTCTAATCTTGAACATGAATACAAATCATAGTCATAAATGCTTTGTCTCGCTATTTTATAATTTTCTTCACTTTGTTTCTTTTAGAGGTAACTCAATATGTAAGGCAACATTTCTTTTTTTTTTCTCTTTTTCATTTTTTTGGGGGAGGGGGAAGGCTTTGGTACTGCCTGATCATAAAGGAATACTTATAACTTGAAATATTATCTGTCATCTTATCCAACCAGTTTCTACAGCTGATGAACTGCATCATTGCTTGTCACAAAATATTTGCCTTTCATTTACTGTCTAAAATACTTCTAAATATACTTCAGTCATCTAATCAGGGGGTTCATTATTCCACACCCTATGAATCAGGGATAAATAATACATCAAGAATAAATAATTGAGAATAGGGAGGACTCAAAATCAACAATACATGAGCAACTGATAAGAAGAAAATTGTTGAATCTACTCAGTGACATGTTGTGATTAATGCATTTGTATCTATGATAACTTTCCAATTGTTTGTGAGTATAAACAAGCACAAAACCATGAAATTGTAATATAAACTGGTTCCAGGGGATATGCCGTCTGTTAGAATACTAAATGTATACAAAAAAACAATCTTGGAAAGATAGACGTTTTATTTGAAACATGGGTCTGAACTGGTTTTAGTAGTGAAAACACTTATTTTTATTATTTCTTTTAATTAGTGACAATTATACATCTTTATCTGTGAAATGTTACTTCCTAATTTACCAAAATAGATAAGTTATTTCCTGAACTGGCATCAAGGCAGCTTAAGATCATCTCTGTGACTGGGTGCTCACCAGCAGGACATGCAGCCTGCTTCTCCACAGCTTGCGCTCAGTCACCACCTAAACCTTTTTCTCATGCAAGTCTGCCAGACTATGGGCTGCTCAGGACAAAATCACTGAATGATTCTGTCTTTTGGCTTCCTTAACTTCAGAAAGGCACGTGAGGGCAAAACCATCTCAGCCCCTCTATCTCAAGTGTTGATTCTAAGCTTTGCACTTGAGGAGAAGTGTGATAAATTCCCCCCATTTACTGCCAGTGATTTGTGGGGTAAATATACCTGCACAGCTGAGATTAGCATGTGTTAATTCACTGATTTTTTTTTTCCAGGCACCTTAGATCTCCTTGTACCTTCCTGATCGTTCTGTGTCCATTCATTCAATAGAAAAGTGACATAAATCATACAGTATTTTATTAGTCTGCATTTTTTTTTTTTTATTACTGCAATCCAGGTTTAAATCAACTAGGGAAACTATTGAAATTATGGTCCAAAAGGAGAGTCTTAAATTTTCCTTTTGCCATAGTGCAAGGGTATTGTGAAAAAGCAAGCTAGCAAGTTAAACTATCTCACATATTTGAGTATGAAGAGGGATAAGTAGGAGGGAAATGAAAGTGTAAGGAACTTATGAAAATGTACACAAATTCTGCAGCTTATTTTAGCAGGAGGAATGCAACATACGGATATGAGAAACACCCACACTAGAACCACTACTTTAAACTCTAGGTATTTCTACACTTGGAAGCATTGCTGGTTGGTGTTTTGCACAAGCATTTCTATCCAAGAGCAGTGTGATCTTCTGAATCTGAACCTATGAATAGTTAGTTGATCAGGACCAGCTCTTTGTGTATTTAACTGATTAAAACTTCAACTAGTTAACAGTAGAAACATTTGGTCAAACACACAAATTGGGTAGGTCTACCTACCAAGGAAACTCAGCAGATGCTTTGATATTTTTGACAAAATATATAATTGAATGTGATAGGGAGTTTAGTGAGCACTGCACATCTGTGGACCTTCCCTTTCCCCTCAGTGAGGTAACACAGAAACATGAGTTGCACGTACCATCTGAAAGCCTGCTTTAGCAAATTAAGAATCAAAAGCTGTAGAAAGTCTTCAAACCCAGCATAGCTTTTGGGGCTGTTTTCTAGCACAAGACCTATTAACAACATAGAATTACAACAGGCTCCAGGAATTTCTGAAAAACTGCTGGTGCTGCTTTTCTTCTGTAGTAGTTTAAAACTGGTAGGCACAGCAAGTGGCCACAACAGAAGGCACTAGTTGTGGAAAATCCCATATAAAGTCCTGGGCAAGCAGAATATTATGAAGGACGGAAAGATTCTTTTCCCCAATATTTAGTTTAGTGGCAAGCTGGAGGATAAGCATATTTTTCATGCATCAAAAAGAATACAGACATACAAAAGCCTTGCTGAGGTGTAATCATCTCATTTTAGCCTACCCTGTTTTAAGCAGAGAGATCTAAGTAAAAAAAAATTGGGCTATTAATAGCTTCCCAATTAAATAAGAATGTAAACAGCAATAATTATGTGAAAACATCTCATCTGGAGAAATTACAATAATCCACATTGCAAATAGGACACTACATGATGCCCCAGTGTGAGCCTCAGACTGCTCTAGAGAATAAACTAAGCAATGAAAACGCTGCCTTCAAACTATAATAGTTTGGGGTTTTTCAAAATGAAAACCTTTTTCTGCAATTTAACAGTTAGGCCTTATTTTAACTGTATATAAGCACATCAAGATATTTTGTAAATTATGTGTGACTAAAGTGCTAGCTTCTTTTCATATTATAGGAAACGAAAAGTACATAAACTTTTTTCCCCAGATAGTTTTTTTTGCTTTCAAAGTGTTGAGTCTTCCTGGACCAACTTTTGACACAGTCTTGCACCAACACCTTTTTTTTTTTTTTTTTTATGACAATATATTCATATTTATTTTTAAATATCTTTTTTTTTAAAAAAAAAAAAACATGAATGGGATAGGAACCCCTAAACTTGAGTAGCTTTCCTGTACAGATTCTAAATAATCAATTAGAAAATTCACTCTTTGCCATTCTTTTGTCACATGTTCAAAAAGCAACCAGGACAACATTTTCAAAAATGTTCATGTGATCGAGGAATCTAAGGCTCATTGATTTAGGGTCCTTTGAAAGTGTCTCTCTTATTTAGAAAGAATGCAGTTTTTTTAAGTTGATGAGTTCTTTCAGTCCTCAGTGGTTCTAGATGCTATTTGAATCCTGTGTCCACTTAGAAGCTTCAGACACTTCTATCAATACTTCAGAATATATTTAGAAATCAGTTTTAAGCACCTCACTTAGAAACGTTTGGCTTATGTAACCAAAAAATAAAACATGCTAAAACCAGTCCAAAAAACAGCTAATCTCACACACCAACTCACTGAAACCAAGCCAAGGCTGCAGAAAAAAAAAATAAATTAAAAAAGGATAAAATTTATAGAGATTTAGTAGGTCACACAAACCATCTGCCTTGCAAATCAAGGACTATTCATTACTATCAGGCCATCATTGTTGTGACCTGTCTAGCTTTGACTGCTTTGGAAGACTTTGCTGTCATGTCTCCTAAAAAGCTGTTGCCTTACTAAGCTAAAATGATACTTTAAAATTTGAATGTGATAAAAAAGAAGGATATGATTTTCCTATTATATAGAGAATGAGTATACTACGCTTTGTACTTTCTACAATGATTTAATCAAATTTGCAGTTTTTAAATGAAAATCTTTGACATTTGGAAGTACCTTCTATTGACAAACCTGTTTGTTTTCCCCTCATCTATAGTATGACACTCATGTAAATATGGCTCAGCATGAAGATTATTACTATTTCATAAGTTACTACAATTTCTAGTTACATGTACCTAACTTGGACTGCTCTGTAATAAGGTTAGAAAATATTGAAGACAGTGAGGTTTGGTTTTTTTTATTTAAATTTTGGCAGCAGCCTGTTTAAACATTGTGACTCAGAGCACCAAGGGATCAATAAAAACACATTTATCTTTCCAAATCCTTAAAATGAACTCCAATCCTACTTTTGCATTTCCTGTTTGAAAGAGGGTGGGAAGAGATTTCTAGGCAGCAGTTAAAAAAAATGTCCCACAATTTTCACAAGTTATTCTTAATTATAGCTTGAGAAAAATCGAGCTTTTATTGCATTTCCAACAGCTGTAAGAAGTCATTTCTGTTTGAGTTGCTA
Source organism: Loriculus beryllinus (assembly GCA_039877255.1). Taxonomy (NCBI): domain Eukaryota; kingdom Metazoa; phylum Chordata; class Aves; order Psittaciformes; family Psittacidae; genus Loriculus; species Loriculus beryllinus. The sequence continues at coordinate 16,226 of JBCJKH010009851.1, read as the reverse complement.
GAGATATAGTTCTAGATTTTGAATGACTTGCTTATAAATTGCCGTATATAAAGAAAACTTTTTTGCATAAAAGAAAAAACATGAAATCAACAAACACCTTGCTAAGAAAAGAAACAGATTAGCTGTTGACTATTTAAATCTTCCTGGGTTTTTTGAGTGATAAAAATGAAGGTGGTTTCACTTGAACTTGGAGATTCTTTCAAAACCATTTATGTTGGAGAAACAACAGTGAGGATTCTCTGCTATTACAGAGAAGTAGGGCAGGAGGAGGCTTCCCTGTCCGTGGGAATCTGCTAAGAAACACAAATCGTGTTTTGACCTTTCCTCCAAAAATTCTGCCTCAAAAAATTTATGAAGATATGACAAATCTTCCATAATGAAAAAATATTTTCCAAACAAAAGGGAAGAAAGTGTTTGAGCTGGAACTGTGGTGCAGAGATATTGGCATATGCCCTCAGGATCTGATCACAGCTGGCAATAGACCATAACTTAATTTGACATGTGGGCTAAATCAATCTACACATAAGTTTAAATCTTGTAAACCAGAACCCCATGGGAAAGCAGAGAGAATATCCTTTTTGATGTAAGACTAATTTCCAATTCTGAAGAAGCAAGATTAAAAGCAATGGGTTTGCCTCTGTGTTAATGCATGAACTCATCAGCAACACTGCCCCATATTGATCTGCTGGAGTCAGGATGTCAGGCTGAACTTGTTGAGTGAAAGAAAGCGGTCTTTGCTTTGAAATGGCAGCTCTTTTCCACCTCTTCTCCATCTCCACAAGTTAAGTTTACCAGATGATATACCTGGATATCCAGTGATTTCAGCATCTTAGCTTCTAACCTCCTTCACTCAGTAATTCAGCTGCCTCCACAATAGGAGGTTTTGTGTCTGATACAATCTTCAAAAGAAAGTTCAAAGCACTGAATTACAGAAATTCTTGAGTCTAAACAAAGCTTTTTCGGGTAGAGCTGAACAAGTACACCCTCATAACTGTTGATTTACTTCAGTTTTTCTGCCTGTGGAACAGCCTTAAAAAGATTAGCACATAAACTGATGTACTTCATTCTAGATTTTTTAATGTTACTATTTAATTTTTTGTGCTTGTGCACGCAAATGCTTACCATTTAATTGATAACAAGGAGTTTTTCATATGTTCAATTTTTGTCAATCTAGTTCTTCAGATTAACTAAGATACTAATAAATCATGAATCATGTTTTCTTTAACTTGACTTCACCTACTGCCTCTTCCAAAACAAATATTCACATATGCAAATGGAAAAACAAATCAGACTATTAAAGTCCATTTACTTAATGTGTCAAATCCGCATGAAGGCTAAAAACAAAGTGACATTTGAAGGAAACAATAACAAAAAATTTTCAGTATCTTTATTCCATTCATCCAGCCTTACCTACAATGGCAGAACGGTAAAAAGTTACTGCTGATAAAACTTATTTGTGAATCTAAGAAATATTCATTATACAAATACAGCTAAATGAGATCTGCCAGACTCGATGGCCGCTATATAAAATCAGCATGATCACTGCAAAATTTCCAAAGAAACACACAAGACATGGCAAAAACAATGGCCATTTCGCATGGGTTGAGATGATGTCAGATCTATGGGGAGCCAGAAAGAGGTCTGAGATCCAGACAAGGTCAAAGGAGCTGAGGTCAGATCAGATCCAGTTTATGCTGCTGTAACTAGAAACAGAATCTGGCCCAGCAGTTTGTGGAAGGATGCCAAGAAAACTCTTGGCATCTTGAGTTAAAGTTGTAGGTGGCTAACAGGAAAATTAAGGTCAAATAAGGAGACCCTTAGCTGGACTTGTTTCCATCAGATAAAACAGCCTAGCAGGCAAATGGCAGTTGGATTTCAAGATTTAAAGGGCTACTCTTCACTGGAGTTCAAGAATCCCTCAAGCAGAATGTTGCATTTCTAGAATAACACGAGTTTCTCCAAATACTGACATTTAATCATTCTTTATTAATGTGGCAAGCTATTGAATTAAGAGCGGTGTTCCCATCATAAATCGAGTTCTCTTTCATTCGCACTGTGCCAGGCACATATATATCACATGGGTGAAGCTTGAAAGAGGAGTGTTTAAATTATATCTTCCCCATAGTTTGAGTTTGTTTGCAACCTGCAGTTGAGCAATGGGATTGAGGTGCTCAGAATAAGTTGGTGGGCTGGTCAAGAGCCACCTCAGCGGAGATAAATCAGTAGCACAAATAAATGAGATTTGTTTTTACAAAAGTTTCTACAGCATATGTTCCGGGTCCTCATTCTTTAATTACAAGAAGGAAAAAAAAAAGTGTGCCTAGTTCAAATAACTAACTGAAAAATCTCACCTAAAATGCAAGAATCTGTATATCTCAAAAGTACCCGTAAATCAAATTAAAGTCTAGGGTTTCCCATGGTCCTGTTAACCTGTGTAAAACCTACAGACTTAACAACTAAGTTTGCTTCAAATGGACAGTGTAACACTGTTAAGTTTCATAGCTATTTCATGAGTTAATTCTGCCCGAAAACGTATCTGGGGAAAAAATGACATGGTATTAAATTACTGTCCTACACAGTGTATTCTGTCTGCCAGTTGTCAAGACTTCGGAGAAGGAAATATACTATTATTATTTTCCTTTTGCAGTTGCCAGATCCCATATTACTGGCTTATATTCAGCTGCTTTTTTGTTTCTCCCATTAAGCACCTTGCCCAAGAATGTTTTGGATTACTACCAGTTTTGGGATGATAAGAGCTTAGCCTCTGCTGAGCAATTTCCTTTCTCCATGTCTTGAAATCATTGAAGTCCTTAGGAATACTCATCTCATGGGTGAGGATCCCTGCAAGCAAATACGAACAGTCAGCTATATGCCATGCATATAAATACAACATGCATTCCCTGAATAATGATATAGTTACCCCACCTGATATTTGATCCTCTTTCACTTATGACCATAACTTCACCCAGAAGCACTCTGAGGTTACTATACACCAAGTCCTATCCTGTAATACAAATCTAAAGCATCCGTCTTTTTGTCATGTCAGTCTAAGAAGCAGGTACTGATACAACTCATTGGCCTTGATAAAGTTGCACTGAAACTATACTGTTCTCTGAGATGCCATAAAGCCAGCAATCATTTATTTCCAGGTTTTCACCTACTCATTCCACCCACTTCAACAATGCCTTTCCCAAGTATTTAAAAATCCCAACAGTCAAACATGTCAAAGAGTTTTCTCTTTCTCACTCTACCCATAAATTTAGACAATTAAACAGGAGCCTGCTCATCCGTGCAATCCCTTCAGGGTAATATTTTACTTGCTAATAAATTCTGCCTCCTAGATGAACCAGAAAGTAGAGGCAATGGAGTAGCTATGCAGCTCAGGATTAAAAGCTTGCTTGCATCTTCCCAGCTTGGAGCATGGGTACAGATAACACATGATAGTCAGCACTGGCACTGGAGAGAGGCCCATTCTCTGTAAATAAAACATTCTTTGTATCACCACATATACTCTTTCTGCAACATAAAGAACAGATTACTTCAAGAAGTTATAATATTGTCACATGTTAATGCTTCCTCTTTACAGAAGACAAAGCACAAAGCCCAACTGTTGCACATTGCAGTGAACCTGGCTATTTGTTTGCCAAGATAATATCATTTTTATTATGGAATCACTTAATTCTGGAGACTCTATTTTCTCATACCAGGCTATGCAGGAGATAGATATTGCTGCTGTCTCTGACAGATGATTGTTTTGGGGAGGGGGTTTGATGGATCTGCTGATTCTACAGTTTTATTAATGCTCACTCTGGCTGTCACGCTAGAAGGACTCTATTTACTGTCACTGTAACTTAAAAGAAAGCTTGTCTACAGACTGATCATTTTTGGTAAAATGTTAAACACTTTGGAAAGAGAATGAAATGTTCACAGTGTAAATACAAGATCACTAGCACAAGGTCACGTAGACGCGGGAAATATGGGAGAAAAGAAAAAATCAATACTGACACCCTAATATAATATATTGAAATATATATAAGGTTATTTACAAAGAAATCATTTCTTTTAAGGATAAATTTGAATAATGCATAATATTTGGATGAAAAGATGATTTTATTTTCATATGAACTGTAAAACTGCATTAAATACCATTTAAAGTAGATCTAAATACAGGAGTAAACCATAAATTTATTTTAAGTAAGGAATATTTGCAATATTTGTCTTCAACAGATCTGTCAGGAACTTTAATGAGTTAATAAATGTCATAGTTGAAAACCTAATGGGGAAATAACACTTAGGCTCAAAGAATTTTTATCAGTCTGCTTCTTAAAAAAAGGCTCAGCAAGCAATGTAGTTTCCACACACTTTCCACTTTGCTTTTAAACGGAATGTAATCTTTTTTATGATGTTCGAAAAATGTCTTTTTGTGATCAGTAATTTTGCTCTAATCTAGTTAGGCAGTCAAAGTCCTTCAGGAAACATTGGATCCCAAGCCGGCATGAACTCCTAAACATTCTTTTTTTAAAGATAAATATACACTCCATAAACTTTTCATTGTTCTAAACATCTGTTTAGATTCATGAACAGCTTTTCAGCCAAGTCCAGCAACAGGGAGGTTGACTTAGTACATGCATCAGTTCTTTGCTTCCTGCAAGAAACAAAACCTTATTTCTGTGGTTGGTATGATGCAACTTAATAACAATAACTAATCTTGAACAGAAAAACTCACAGACCAAAAAATAAATAAAACAATAGCTTGTATACTCTCCTGTTTTCTCATACTTAAATAAAGATATATATACATATATATATATGTGTCTAGCCATGCAGGGTCTGAAAGCAGGAGGATCATCCACTACATTTCTTCTGAAAGAGTTCCTTAGCCAATATATTATAGTCATTGTTGAATTTATGGCTCAATAGAAAAAAAAGAAAAAGTTAAAAAAAAAGAAAAATTCTAAGAGTCATAGTATCATGCCAGAATATCTTTTAAGGTGGGAATATAGGCACTTCCCTGTCAGAAAACATCCAAAGGTGTTCACCCACTAGGCACCCCGGTCATCTATAGGCTACATTTACAAGCTCTGCAGATGGTGATTAAGAAACACAATACTGCCATCACATACTCTGATTCTATGTTCAGGAAGTCTGCAGCATGAAAACAACCACACTATGTTGCAAAGCAGGGCAGTTCCTTCTTTCTCTTTCTATGTTTTTTAAGAAAGGCACATAAGTGAGCTTTTTTTCAAGAATCTTACATAGTGTCTGGCTTGCTGATACATGTAATTCATGTTACACGGTACTAGATCATCAATCATCCATTTCAAAGCAATTGTAGCCCTAAAGTGTATGTGCCGAGAGCTTGATACACCTTGTTCAAACTTACCCTTGGCATTTTCTAGGGAACTAGTTTAAACAGCCCATCATAGTGTTTTCTGTGGGTCCTAATTTGAAATCTTTAATCTTTCTACAAAGTTCAAGAGCATTGTCCAGCTCTGTACTCAGAGCCACCAAGTCCTCTGCTCTGTAGATTGTCCACAAATTAGACCATGAGCCCTATGATGCTGAGGCCTAAGGACCTGAGGAACCTAGTGATCTGTGAACCTCCACAGCACAGTGGTTCTCTTTTTAAAGAAGACAAGACAAGTGAGAACAGGTAATACACATGTGAACACAACAGAGGAAAATGAAACATAAGGAAAACAAACTGCATGTTTGAAGTTAAACAAGGTAATGAAAAGTAAAACCAATTTTAGTTTGTCTGATTAATAATGATTCATTGAATGATAGAGTTTACAAGGCACTGATCAGATAACATGGGTTAACAGTGGTTTTTATAGCCTTGGGATAGAAAACAGTGGGACAGTAAGAAACACCTGTTTGAGCTAACCTTCATAAAGCTGTCAAGGAGGTCCATCCGTTACATTTCTTTTCTGGGATTGGATGAACTCTATGTCTGACAAGGCTGCACATTATCTTTTCCTCAAAATTCTTAATAACTGAGCCCAAAGAAATGCTAAGTCTGTGTGAGAAGCAGAGAACTGAGAGCCATTTGAGGACCAGACGTGAGGCTTGGCACCTCACAGTAGCATGATCCCAAAGAATGAATCGAAAGTGCAAATTTAACCTAGTTAAAGACATTATCATTTCTGCGCTGGATAATGTATGGAGCCAAAAAGAACCTCTGAGAGAACACGTACAATTTATTCATTGCTATGCCCCACCCTTGGATTCACATTTTAGCTCTCTGTTGTTGGCAATTTCTCAGCCAGAAATTTTGGTCCTGAGAAGCATAAAATGAATGTTTAATTGCTGGAACAAAATATATTTTCTAGCTCTTAGACCACAAAGCAGAGCAAGGCCAAAATACAGAACCCTGGGTGCCAAACTAGCGTGCAGCTGAGTGCAGTTCCCTCATGATTATTTTGGTTTTAAGCTCTTTTCATTTGGGAATTTCTACTTCTGTTCCTCACACAGATAAATGTCTCCACTCAGGTGAAACCACTACCAACTCAAAGGCTGATCTTCCTAGTTTGTTTTTTTTTTTTTTCTATAAAGACTAAGACTTTAACATACAGTGTAAGCTTTAACAGACTTTCGTGTTCACCTCAATATGATTTCAAATACTTCTGCTGGTATGTGAACTTTCTTCACTGTGTCATGCTGTAGGGCAAAGTTTATCAATTTTAAGCTCAATCATTCCAGGCCATCTGTAAGGAGTGGCCTTCCCCAACATTCTTTCAAATTAAAACAGAATTTGTAAAAAGCAAAAAAGCATATGATGTTTCTTCAGGAAAAGTTTTTTTCGGTTTTTTGGTTTGGTTTGTGGGGAAGGGGGAGGAGGCATAGTTGTAATACAGAACTATAAAGAACAAATAATTAAAGCTGATTAGGTCAGGGACTTTACAATATAATCAGATGCTCTTAGTAGAGGATGCAGAACTGGATTTTGATTAAGGAAGACAAGTTTTGTTCTCCTTGTATATTTGAAGTGTTACACTTACAACAAACAAAAATTTCCTTGCTGAATTTGTCTGTCACTGTACCACTTACATTCAAATACAGGACTATTAAATATTCAGCTCCTCAGAAAGTGAAACCTCCTTGAATATTTAAATTTCACATCTAAAAAGTCAAATGTCTGTGTGCTGACTACACTATGTAGACATTTTTTTCTACCTTACAAACTTCTTTTCTGAAATCTCCAAGGGAATGTTTTAAAGAGTTTAGCTTCGTGTGTTCTCATACCACAATAATAGAAAATGTTTCACCTTTTTGTCTTACTGATTGTTTCCAAGAATGGAGTTCACAATAGCACAACTGAAATATCCATTTCATGCTCAAGAGTTCAGTGCATTATTTATCACAAAATGATTATTTTCCCTGAAAATAGTTTTCCTCATAAACATTCTCCCTCCCAAAATGTTCAAAAATTTCATACGCCTATTCAAAGACAATTTTTTATATCATTCTTCTCTTGCTTCTGAAAATATTTGCTATTTGAAATGTGACCTTCTTCCATTGGAAAAAGAGGGCACATTGTGCTGCGTGAGTCACGCACCTGAAGGAATGAATAAGCTGGTGCCCTTTTCAATGTGAGCTCTCAACCACCATAAACATAACTTTTGCTTTCTAAGCTGGTGATAGTTGCTTGACCTTAGCTAGATCTGTAAAAATTTGTTTTTAGTAATTGCTCTAAACAAACAGAGTGGCACAAACACTGCCAAAGTGAACATGTTTCAAAACACAAAGTGATACTCATACAATGTGTCCTGCAAGCATTTTCTTTAATCACCCGATACAGAATCTTTTACCCTGCTTTTTACATCCGCCTGTAAATTGTTTGTGTATTATAATACATGCTCTTGCTTGGTGCCATGCCATTGCATACAGCAGCCACTGCCAGACCACTATTTCACTTCAGAAAGACTATTTTTCGTTCCCACGTGCATCCTACAGTTGAAGCAGCATGTGTTTTCCTATGAAGAGGTCACTTCTATGCTCATGAGTTGCAGCTGCAGATGGCAGAAATGTATCAGCAGTTAGTTCCCAAGACAGACCTGACAATGCCTGGGAAAAACATTTGCAATGGGAAGCCTTCAACTGTGGATGCCTTACTCATTGTAAAAGAGCTTTTCTCTAAGAGCTGTCTTCTTCAGAGCACAGCACAGGAATCATTACTGTTTGGGCTGTCTATATATGTCATGGAGGGTCTTCTGTGTATGAGTAGGTGATGTGCACAGGTGCAGTGCCCACCCTCCAAATTCCCTTTAGAACATAAAAAGGACATGGAACTGTTGGAACAAGTCCAGAGAAGGGCCACGAGGATGATCAGGGGACTGGAGCATCTCTCGTATGAAGACAGGCTGAGAAAGTTGGGGCTGTTGAGCCTGGAGAAGAGAAGGCTGCATGGAGACATCCTAGAAGCTTTCCAGTGTCTGAAGGAGGCCTGCAGGGATGCTGCGAAGGGACTGTTCATTAGGAACTGTAGTGATAGAACAAGGGGCAATGGGTTAAAACTTAAACAGAGGAGGTTTAGGTTGGATATAAGGAAGAAATTCTTTACTGTGAGGGTGGTGAGGCACTGGAATGGGTTGCCCAGAGAAGCTCTGAATGCTCCATTCCTGGGAGTGTTCAAGGAAAGGCTGGATGAAGCCTTGGGTGGCATGGTTTAGTGTGAGGTGTCCTTGCCTGTGGCAGGGGGGTTGGAACTTGATGATCTTAAGGTCCTTTCCAACCCTAACTATTCTATGATTCTATTTCCACTAAAATCACATATATCATGATAAAAACTTTTCAACATTTAACACAGCAAGAGATTTGTGCACAGACTTCAGCTGAACAGTTCTAACGAATAGAGAGAGAAATAAGGTAGTCTATCTAAAAGGTGGATGAACAAGATCAAAAAAACTTTCTAAGATTATGCATTAAATGAATTTTAATGTTAAATTAAGATAATTCAAGGTAAATCAGAAAGATCCTCTGTATAGTTTCTACATTTATAGCAAAAGTGTAAAACTAGTTTATTTGGTGGAAAACAAATTGACTGATTACAACATAGAATAATTTTCAGACAGATCACCCATTAGAAAGAAGCGTAGAAGATAAGCCAATAATGTCTGAAATCTTCCTTCTAGAAACATACTCTGCAGTTAGTCACAGTCTCAATTAAGTTCAAGGACTACAGAAACCAAGGACTAATTTTCAAGCAATTCTCACTTCAGTATTAGAAATGCTTCTGCTCATATAAATACAACTGAATTATTAAAAAGAGCATTATTTTCCTGACTTGATTTGCTTTCAATCTCTTTTACTAATTTGTGAACTATTTTTGTTCCACGGTGCGGAGAGCACATGATTTAATACACAGACTTTAGAATAAAATTAAAAAGAAGAAATCTACACATACTGCAAATGTTAGGCTTACTTTCTTACTGTCCTTGACTGCACTTCTTCACTAAAAATAAGGTATGCCCTAGCATCAGGGAGCAACAGCAAGACTGAAATGCAGGAAGTAACCTTGATCCCACTCTGGTATATCACAAGCTGTGACCTCTCAGACAGTAACAGAGCTTGCAAAGGTAAAGAACAAAAACCAGAAAGTAAAAAGAAAAATCACTCCTTGTCTCTTTGCAGTTTGACTGTATTTTAATCTGTAGTAATCTGAAGTAATTCAGAAGAATATTCACAGACAGTGAATATTTACCTCTTTGCGATGTTTCTCACTGCCCAAACCTCGCTCTCTCTGGAGTTTATCAAATTCATTGTTTAAATCAATGTGTGACACAAGAGTTAGGATCTTCTGAGTCAAACCCTGCTCCATTAGGTCATCTGTAAAGCGTGTTGTCATGGATATTAACTCTTGACTATATTGGAAAGAATATAAATTTAACAATTAATTATACTATTCCCAGTCACAGAAGAAGTCTAAAATAATGAGTCCCACCAAATGCATTTGTTGATGGAAAGCATACAACTATATGATATACATAAAATAACTAAATGTGCATGGCTAATCTCAAACCATTACACTGAATGGATACAAAGTCTTTAGACAACTGTAGATTCAAGAACATGGAACATGAAAATACAACTTGTATTCAGCTAATTAAGATTGCTATCAAAGGAAAAAGTACTGCATATAACATGCACTAATGAATCTAATTAGTCCTAAAAGAAATCAAAGCAAAGAACTTTGATGAGCTCATCACCCTAATACAGACCTGAGGTCAAACGTCCATGTCTTGCCTTGACGTGACTGGATGAGGGTTCTCAGTGAATTGGCAATGCACCTTTTTCCATCCCAATACAACAGAACAGCCACTAGACCTCTTGTAAGGCCAGGAAAATTAGGCTGCTGGTGTTCCCCTGTTGAATGAAAACATGTAGAATTGTCACAGAAAGTCTACTTTACACACTTTGATAACAGCCTTATGTCCTTGCATTTCCAATTAAAACGTAAGTGTAGAATTCAAAGCAACCATGATTATTCTCTATCACTTAGTTTTGTTTCAGGCACTTAAAATATATCACAGATATTTTGAATGCTATTATTTAAACTGAAATTCAATTATTAAAACATACAAAAATTCAGAAGAAATAGAAGTGAAAGTCCATAAGTACCCTAGTTCAAATGGTATTTGTAGCTCATACCTACCCATCTTAACAATCAATTCAAGCTGATTACCAGCAAAGTATCTTTTCTTTATTCAAAATAAAATTTTCTTTCTGCATCTATATCGAAAACTCAAATTCAAAATAGAAAGTGAGGTTGATTTGATGATGGCTTTCCAAAGGTGACAAATTTGCAAGCTACTTCTTTAATGAATTATTAAAAAGTTAATGATGAACAGCAGCTAGTAGTGATAACTAACAATTAAATTTTAATAACTCTGAAATCAATTTTCTACATGAAAAAGCATGTCACTTTCTAGAATACATTTCATAACCTAACCAGTTACTAGATTATGATCCAAACAGAGTTACGTATCAGTGCATAACTACTACATAATTTGAAGAACCAAGATCTATTACACTTTTTCATGGAAAAACTCTCAATCAATTATTTTTAAACTATTTTCAAATTCAGTAATAAAGTAAATCATAAAACCTCCTCAAGTTACCATCCCTTTTGCAATAGCTGCATAAAATACAAACATTAGGTTCAGAACACTGTTATCGTACTACATTACAGTGACAGCAGGGTTGGTTTTTTTTTAAGAACATTCTATGCTCTAAGGCCCTGACTGAATCACACATTCATGTTAAGCATACACTTAAATATGAAGGCCCTATTTAGGTAGTATTTCTCCAGCTCTTAAATATTTTCCCTTCTCACCAGCTAGAAGGAGCTCAACAGCTGCCAACTCTCCAATATCAAAGAGGTCACTGAGGATAAAGGCCTCTCTGATTAGCTGCTCTGGTAAAAGTTTAGTTCCCTGCTGTCCCTGGATAGCAACCCCTTCTGTACTTGCTTTCTGAACTTTCTCATGCTGCTGGACATTCTTTGGCTGCAAGAGAAACAAGCAACATAAGTTATTCAAATTGGCAAGATCAAATACTGAATAAAGCTTTACACATCAATCCTCACAAGTATAGTTCTGACAGGTTAGGCTGTCAACATAAAAACAAACGCAGTGCTTTTAAACACAGAAATAGTAAAGGCACCCTAAAAATGCTTTACAGTCACACAGCAATGGTCTCTTTGTTGGGATGTACCAAAATTGATCTTATACAATTGGTTTTGATATTTAGTCTACTCAGAATAGAGGAGACAAAGAAAATTTTGATACAGTTTTCAAGAGAAATTTGTATCAGCTCAAGAAAAGAAATCTGGGTTGTTGATCAGAACTGTTGCATTACTCCAAACCACTGTTTTCTACATCATTCTTTTTTTCTATTAAACTCAGACAGTAAAATATACTAACAAAACTCTATAGCTGACTGTTAGATTTTCTGTCTTATCCATATAAAAAGCCATATACTACCACAGAAGTAACACCACTGAATGAAGACATACTGCTAGTTGCTACCTTGTGAGCCACCACCCAAGAAACAGAAAGGTTTTCCACATCATCTCACATATCTAATAAGACACAATCTATACCTTGTAAATTCATGTGTTCTTCTGTTCTTTGTGTTCATTAACCTGACTTAAGCATGAGCATGGACTAAAACCAGACAAAATAGTTTTGTGCTTTATTTCAGACATATAAGAGCAGTAAAAAAAGCTAATACTTGACTGATGGATTATCAGATACTTTTACAATTCCTTTCAAAATAGCATTCAAATAATGTGAGGGGGAAAAAAAAGTTATAAATCATCCTGTACATGATAAAAAATAAAACGCATTATTCAAGCTACTTGTATTCTTACAGCAGAACAAGACTGTTGTAACACATTTGTCTTAGGTACTGTAATAACATATAATGAAAAGGATGGTTAGGGCCAAAACAGTATGTCATACAACTGTACAATACAGAGTAAATTGTCAGCTCTCCTACTCATTCCACAAAAGAGCACTAATCCAGTACCGGATTTCTGAAGAGAGAAATGAAGTCCGATTTGTGTTTCTTTAAAACCTGGTCGAGGCGATGAATAGCTTCAGGTCGCCTTTTCCAAATGGCATTCATTACAGTCTGCCATATGTCCTTATATGGACCCCACAAGCTGGCAGCTAAAAGAAATAAAACATTGTATTTGAATGGAGAAAGAAAAAAAAAATAACTACACACTATTTCCAATAAGTAGACTTTTTAAACTTACTGTTAGTTTCAGCTTGACAGTATGGACTGTTATGTCCATTAAATAAAGCATATTTTCCTTTCTTAAGGCATAAAAAAATTACAACAGTGGTCCAGTATAATACCAAATTGCATTTAGGGAGCTGCAGAAACAGAAAAGATGATGTATGCAGCTACATTCTGGGGCTGAAAGTCATCTTATAAACATATTTGATACAAGCTCTGTAATCTTTCAACCTTATATGCCTATGGGATTCCATCACTTGGATAAGATTAAAGGATAACTAAGACCTGCAAGGCAGACCTTGAATCTGAATGTAACTTGGCAAGACTGGCTTCCTGCTTTCCATTTCTGACACAAGAATCCAAAACAGAGAAATACCTAATATATGAGGGACTGAAAATGAACAGCTGCACTATCAGAATTTGTCACATCACTGCATCAGTCTGTAGAATAAATTAGAAACCAAAACCCTAAGATTAAAGGTACTATCACATAAGTAAAAAATCATGAACCTAAGGACACTTTCTTTCACATCTACTCATCTTTCTCATTTTGATTTAAAAAAACCCATACATGTAGTTTTGATCCATAAGACACATCTACTGCTAACATTTTGCAACAAGAACATTACATAAAGATATGAATTTTCTGTACTAGAAAATAAATCATTACCTGACTATGCTTAGAAGAGACTAGATTATTTCTGAAAGCTAGCAAACACAAATACACTAATTAAGAGAAGTCTGACCCTACTCTAGGAATACAGTCTCCTCTTCCTCAATACTGAAAGAGTTTCCTATGCTTATAGAATCATAGAATCAATTCAGTTGCAAAAGACCTTTAAGATCATCAAGTCCAACCGTTACCCCAGGACTACCAGTATTTCAAAACTGAATTTGGTACAACAACTGGAACATGCATAGTTCAGAACCCAAAGTCTGTAGTATGAAGACTGCACTAGAAATTTCCTTATGTTCAGGTCTCACGAAAACAGTATACCAAACTAGTCTTCAGACTTCAGCCAGAATCACTGTCTAAACTGAAAATCTTACAGTTGGAAAATTATTCCTACCACCTAGTATTAACATTCTATTAAAATATATATATATCAAAACTAAAGACTGACATTAAACAGAAGTACCAAAATGTTTCCCTTGCTAGATTTCATTTGTATCTGTGAAAGTTTCAGATTCTACACACAAGTCACTGCAAGCTATGAAAGAACCACTGCCTGACTGCAGGTCACTTTCTGTGTTTCTGAGCATTTACTGAGACAGTCCCTGACCCAACGATATTATAAGCTAGCAGTGGTTTTTGTGTACTACAACTTTGCTAGCAGAAAAACTACTTTAAGAGGCTGTTGCTCTCCTTCATTCAGAGCCACTTGTTCCTAAACCATACACATGCCTGCTCCATTAACTCTTGATGGATAGCACTGTAAGTCATCTTAGTCAAATGATCCAAATCAAAGAAGGGGGAGAAAAAAAGGAAGAAACATCTTCCAGCGTTCTTCCAATCTTGTTTTTAAAAATCAGAGTATGTCATTAACACAAATTACAAAGTGTCCCTGCTAATCACAAAAACTAGTGAAAGAGCAATACCTGAAACATGGAGAGAAAGAATGAGTGGGTAGTGAATGGCAGAGGCCTCTGAAACCAGCTTTGTTTCTGAAGAAATGATAAAACAGAACTATGCCTTGCAGAGTAGCCTTTATACAAAAAAATACTAACATTTCACTTAAAACTGGTTAAACTTCCCCCTCCCCCATCTCCTTCTTCTTGATGTACAAGTTAATAACATTGTGCTATAAAATCAAGTACAGAGGCAACATTTTAATTCTCATACTTGTTTTGACCAGGCCTAACCCTTAGGTTAAACCTGACTAGATGCATCCAACTCAAACATATCCACACCTCATCTTGATCAGGCTGCTCATATTAAGATAGCAAGCAAGAGGCAGCTACTCTGACGTGAAGATGCCCGTCTTTTTCATACAACCAAACATCACCTTGAAGTAATGCAATATGCTACACGAATGTCCTGAATAAGGCAGCATAAGTCAAACTGAAATGTAGTGAGTGAGCATGGAGACAAAAGCATGTCTCAGAACAAGAGCACTGATTTCAGTCAATTTTACCACTACCTAAGGTGTCTTGGAAGCAGTAAACTAAGTAAAACTTTGTCAGTTTTATTCTGTTGCAAAGGAAGAAAACACACAAAATAAGAATAAAACCAAAACAAAATCTCTCACCCAAACTCAATGCTAACAAAAACTATTCTCATTTACAGCACAGTTAGCAGTGCCAACAGAGCTGCATCTGAGTGGACAACCTGCAAAAAAGGACAAATCCTTTCTCTTTTTTTAAGCACCAAAGTGGTTTAATCATACAATATTACCACTGCCTAGACAAATTCACTAAAAATAGCTACTACTGCATGAATGACCTCACACTCCGGACTGTAACTGGCTGTCTCCCATAACTTCAGAGTTCAGAGATTTACTTCCACTCTAAACTGTCTTTTCACTCTCATTAAATTACTGAGTCCCATAGACACAAGCAGCAATCCACAGTGCTTGTCAAAAGCTGTTCAACTATTTCTGTGGCCTGTTTGCTTTTGTCCCTGTAACCCAACTGCTTTGCACCAGCCCATATACTGTAAGGCATTAAGACATTCCCATCAGGGACAGCAAGGAAGGACAGGTTGGGTTGCCTCTTTTGGCAACAACAGCAGTTAACAGTTACGACTGAAGTTTTTGCCAAGTTATAGATTTCAGCACACCAAGTTATAGATTAAAGCTGCTGAGAAAAATTTGAAGGAAAAAAGAGGCTTATAAAAGGTGGAAACAAGGACAGGCTGCCTGGGATGAATACAAGCAGGTTGTTCTGGAAGCTAGGGACCAGGTGAGAAAAGCTAAGGCCCGGTTAGAATTAAACTTGGCTAGGGATGTTAAGGACAACAAGAAGGGATTCTATAGGTACACTGCGAATAAAAAACAGACCAGGGACAACGTAGGCCCCCTCCAGAAACTATCGGGTGAACTGGCTATGCAGGATTTGGAGAAGGCTGAGGTTCTGAATGACTTCTTTGCCTCCGTCTTCAATGGCAGAGGCTCTGACCACACCACCCAAGTCTTGGAAAGCAAATGCAGGGACTGTGGAAACTAAGACCTTAGGCCCACTGTAGGAGAGGATTTGGTTCGAGAGCATCCTAAAAACCTGAATGTACACAAGTCCATGAGACCTGATGAAATCCATCCACGGGTTCTGAAAGAGCTGGCGAATGAAATTGCTAAGCCACAGACCATCATATTTGAAAAGTCGTGGCAGAGAGGTGAAGTTCCCAATGACAGGAAAAGGGGAAATATAACCCCCATTTTCAAGAAGGGAAAAATTGATGACCCGGGGAACTACAGACCAGTCAGTCTCACCTCTGTGCCTGGCAAAATCTTGGAGCAGATTCTCCTGGAAGGCATGCTAAG
>JBCJKH010009847.1:6613-19682 GCA_039877255.1 Loriculus beryllinus | reverse complement strand
CCCAAGCCGAAACTCAAAAACACAGCGCTTGCACCAGCTACTAAGAAGGAGAAAAAATGACTGCTACTGCTGAACCCGGGACAGAATTAAAGTGCATGCCGGCTGCTGCATGCCCAGCTAACAATATATGATCCACCAGAGGATTACAACATGGGTCTGTGGAGGAGGTGGCCAAATACCAGTGTAAACATGTATTCTTCTGTAGAATGGGGACTGAAGCTCAAGGGAGACACTTTCCTTAGCTGAAGGCATAGAACCTTCAAGATCTCTCTTCAAAGAGCTCTCGGAGGAAATTCTGGCAAACTATGGGCCAAATGATGACTTAAAGTAAACCCAGAGAACTTCTCTGGGTTTGCAGTGAAGAATGTTAAGTAAAGAAAAGAGCAGGTGGAAAGAAAGCTCATAATAAAGCACTGTGTGAGACAATGTGGTTGCTGCTGACGAAGCTGCAGCCCAGATTGTGGCTCAGAAACAGCTAAGAAAATACTCCTTAGTACTGTGTAACCAGCTAGAAAATCCTTAATAGAAAACCATAAGCCACAAATGAAACCTGGCAAAGGATGAGAAAACAGAGAACAACTTCACATTTGTGTATTTTCTACTTGAGTCACAGGTGGTTCCTTTACAGTGAGAGCCTAGGACAAGAGCCAGGGCTCGAAGGCAGTATTGGAAATGTAAGGTGAGGATGAGGAGTTGAAACTGCTTGGTGCATCAGATCATACCTTTTGGCTTCTGTTCTTCATAAGCCTACCTATCTCCTATGCCAATCTTCTTCATGTCTGAGGTAGTCACTTCTTATTTCTTGACCAGCAACGAGGTATTGTACTGCTATCACCAAAACACCCTGTCACCTTTCTCATACCTGCTTTTTAGACACAGAAGATAACCCTTTGGCACCTATATATATGCAGCTGGAAACCTTTCAGCAGATCCTGAAATGCATGTTCAGCCCTGGTTTAATTCATACTTCTCCCTATACCTTCCTCTGGTTCCTTGCCCAGTGAAAGCAGCTGAACTGCTTGGGACAGAGCAAAGGCTAAGGAGAAAAGTGCTGTCTTAGCACATACATCAGTTTTCACATGACCTACAATCCTCAAGTCTGATGTTTTCTGTTAGCTAGGCATTTATGAATACGCTGACTTAACAGGAAATGCTGAATAAGGGATGTGTGTGAAACTGGAGCTGTGTTCGAATGGCATGGAGTATCCACTCCCTGACATTGTGCTCCACTGTCCCAAGCCATTGATCCCTTTCATACCACTGTGCCCTTGTTTGCTCAAATGTAGGCTTCCTCACATGGCTTCTTTCAACAGCTTTTTCAAGTTGAGTTCTCACGGCTGATGCTACTGCCTGGCCAAAATCCCTTCAGAGACAGAACCATTCTGCAATCAACTGTCTTAGAAATTGATTTACTTGAGAACAGGCTGGCTCGCTTCTTCTGTAAGGGTTCTTGTGCTCATGAAATAAAGCCAGATAACATCTACTACACTACCTCCTGGATGGTTCACTCTTTAGTACTGGCAGGTTAAGATGACTTCAGTAACTCATACATCTTAAGAAGAAAAAGAATACTGTCTACATTCAGCTTCATTCCTACCACTGCATGTGATAAATTTAGTTTTTCTGACTACAGGCTAGTTGCATCACTTAAATGAGTTCAACCACTTATATACAGGGTGGAATCTTTCCAATGTATCTGCCACAAATACTATATTTGAATGTGGTGAGATAAAAATAAGCATAATGTTTATTTCTATGTTTAAATCGAAAGCTACAGCCAAGATTTATTTAGTAAAGTGGTCTGAATAAAATCATCTGCCTTAGCTGCTACTCCAAGCTGCTCATCAAGCCTACTAGAGACGTATAAATGGGGAAGTTCTCACCCAATAATGTGATTTACCCAATAGCAGGTGTATGTGACAGTAAATATTTAGCATGCTGTGGATCTTATTACTGCCTATGGCATTGCAGTGAGTAATGTGCCTCCTCTTACTCATTGGAAAACTACTGTTGTTTTATTTCTTGTTTGGTGTGGTTTTATGATTTGGGTAAAAGGACATTCCAAGATATTGTGCAATTTGACAAGGTCATTTCTGCTTTGTTTCCTTTTATTCAAACAATTTACAGGGAGAAACTCTCTAATTGGGGAGAGGATTTTCCTTCAAATCTCTCAGTAGTGTTTGGTTTCAGAAATGTACAAAAGCAGTTCTTTATTCCTCAAGAGCATGCCTAAACAGATGCATGTAGGCTGGTGGAAAGTGTAACCTATCTGTTGCTCTTGCTGCTTTAGGTGTAGTGTTATAGACGAATGGTCTCTCATGCACGGCTGAAAAGCAACAGTGAGACTCTCTGCTCACAGCTGTAGCAAACACGACCTGTTTCTCTATGCTGACAGGGAAGTTAAATGATGATCTGCTTCCAGCATACTGCATGCTCAGTACCACCATGGGCTAGTGATGGCTGAGAAGGAACTATTCATGTAGATCAACTCAGTATAAGTGTTTCGAAAGAAGTTTCTGCTCAGCATTTTTACAAGTTTTAAGGTCAATACACAGCAATTCAGTAACTGATCCAGGTCAAAGTTTGACTGAGGCTAGGAGTAGAAATTTTTCTATACCTTGCTTCTCTGCCTATACTATAAATCCATTTTATATGTATAAAATTAGGTTTTCTATATCTCATGTTCACAGAACAAGAAAATTAATGATGCCATGAAGGGAGAGATTTGTAGTTGCTCTCCATGGGAGGTGCCATCCTTTCCCCATGCTAAAGGTGATAACTTTCTTCTGAGTATTTTTCCAAAGGTGTAATTTTATTACTACCAGTAAAATCACCCTACTAGACTGTTTTTTTCATTCAGTCTTGGTTTCTGGGAGAAAAGGATTTTTACTGCGAATGTTTCTTAAAATTGGCATTTTTCTGTTCAACTAACCATGAGTGACATTTAGGATTAGTCAAACAGCAGAATCACAGCTGCTGTGTCGATGTCCAAAGAGCTTTTGTTTTTAACAACAATTAATTTGTGCCCAGAAAGAATGGAGATAAGCTTGGAGAAAGCTTTTCAGAAGTGCTACAAGAAAATACACTTCCAGTATACAGAAAAAGCCAGTAAAGAACTTCTTCCTTATAGCCAATCTAAACTTGAAGATACAATGATAGTGTGTCATGTAGCACAGTGAGAGATATGAAATGTGTTATCTCTTTTGTGCATAGAAGATTAAAAAAAAAATATATATATATATGTAGAACTCAATATAGTGCTTTTATGAGCAAAACCGTCCAAGACAAGAGAATGTAACTGATTTTGGGGATGATTGAGTTAATGCATTAAGATTTGTTGTCTTGGAAGTGTTACACACCTCGCATTCTTGATTGTTGCGTTGAAAACCAAGAACTGCAACACTCCAAACTCCTCTTCTGATTTTGTAAAAGTTGTCTAGCCTTTTTTTAGCATCAGTTTGGATTTTGGAATCAGGAGCTGGATTGGAGATTATCAATCAGTGCTAGAGAATTACAGAATCAAAAAGGAGCCCCAGAGCTATTCATTTATCATCTAGAAGCTTTATCGCATCCAGCTTTGCGGTACAATCCTTTAAAACATTCCCAGACAGGTTCCTAATTAAATTAAAAACCAGAAATATCAGAGCAGTCTTGACAAGGCACTTGAAGACATGACAGACTGGTGACTTGGAAAAATGAAATTAGGTGGCATTGGTTTTGTCCTACAGGCTACTGAAAGAATAGTGGGTCATTTATGCCAAGCTGGTTCTGAAAATCCCACTTCTTTGCTTATTCCCAAGCTCACTCCAACCACCACATAACAAAGAGATCTTCAGAAACTCATTGTCCTTTTTGGATCATTGTGATTTGCCCACATGGAAGGATGGGAACAGATTGGTACCTTGAAGCAGTTATGTTGAGGTAACTCAGACCTGTATTTCTTTTTGGATGACTTGGGGTGATCTGAAATTGAGTACAGTCCATCCTAGTACATAAAAGTCTTTACAGAGTGTCCACGCCCTTCTTGCTTTGTGATAGGCTGTGAACACCCTATAGAGCCCCTGCTTCATTGGCTTCTCATTTGTAAAATACTTCAGCCCTGGATAATGCTTTTGCCTTCACACACCTGCAGGGCTTAGAGGCCAAGATTTCTTCGTGGTATAGATGGCATGGCACTCAGCCTGTAGTGAGACTGTACAGCCAATGAGCTGGTATATGTATCCCTGAGAAAACTGTAAAGCAGGAAGGAACTGGCTGTTGTGTAAAATTAGTGCTAGGTTTCACCACTGCAGAATGAAAAAGATTGCATGAAAAACTGTCAGGGAGAGCAACATGCTCTGCACTTCAGGTTTTCTGCACTTTTCTGTAACAGGAATGCACTATCACACTGAGCAAAGAAATCCTTCACTATCTTGATTCAGTTTTGCTGTAAATAGTCCTAATGTAGCAGCAGACTGAACACTAACAACTTTCTGCTGCTACCGCGGTGTATTTGTGCCCCTTGAAAACTTTGCCTGGCACTAGAGACCTCCAGAAGCTTCTTCCAGCTAATATTTATATGATTCCATGCATTAAATGCATATAAAAACCTTAATCTGTTCACTGCTTACCAGTGCTTGAAGATCTAACTTTAAAAGCAAACAGTTTTCTTCCAATTTCTTTTCTCTTTTGTTTCTTATAGTAGTGTAATCAAGAAGCAAAATGCTCTTCACTCCACACAATGACAGGCAGCCACAGGGATAATATTCCTGTAGAGTATTGTAGCTGATGCCCAAAATGATATTCATTGTGGCAAGGGAGTGAGGCAAGGATCTGGGAAGGAAATGGGGAATATAGAGAGCACCAAAGGGGGCCAGTATTCTCTGTGCAGGTAAACTACCTTGTTATAGAAGCTGGCAGTATAAAATGCTTTCACTAAGAAGGAATGGTCTCTGAGACCTCACGACAATTCAATATTCTCACTCAATTTGTCCTGCCATTGCCTTGCAAGAGTGGAATCTGCAATTCATAGAGCCACTGACAAATGGCTAAGGCAAGCCCAAGTTGATTTGAGGCCAGTTACTAGCCGTGGGTCGCTCATGACTGTGGGTCACTGCTTTTCTTAAGCTGACAACAGGTAGGATGCTTTAAATAAAATGATAGGAAACGGGCTGTTGATTTCTCTGAGGGCATTTGGGATCTTTCCAATAGGTTTGGTCTGCGAACTGTGACCGGAGGAGTTTGTGCAAGCAGACATCCTAGCTGCATCCTAGCAGCATCCTAGCTGGCAGCCTCTGATCTAAGTCTGGAAGGAAACTGCACAGTTCAATACACTGATAAGAACAAACAGAAAATGTGATTCTTGCACATGCTTCTCAACCTTTCTACAATAAGGGGGTCTGAGACCTTTTTTAGTGTGTTTTTAACGAAATAGACCATCTTGTGGTGGAATTTAAGCACACATGGTGTGCTTAACCCTATGTCATTAACATAGGAACCCTATGTCATTAACATTTGTCCATTACCACTTGGCTGCTGTATATCTATCACATTTTTCATTGGGTCATTGCTCTCTAAGGCAGTCTCTGAGTGTATCAGAGTGTATAAGAGGGTAAAATGTGGACACTTCTGCAGGGTGTTTCTCACTTAGAAAGCAATGACCTTAATCCTGCTGGGAACCATCGTCACTACATGCATTGGATTGTTGGGAAAAAGGCTGATGTGATGATGTGAGAACCGTGGTGGAGGAACTGGGAGTATGGAAATGATCAATCTTGGTGTAAACTGAGGGGGAAACTCCCTTCTTAGGGTGCTGCTTCAATGGAATGGCTCTGCATCAACTGACTTAAGGATAAGTCTCCATATGGCATGTTCACATTATGTCGTAGATAAAGCTTATAATGAGAATACCCATATGTTCAAATATATGTTTAGCAATACTTCATTATCTTCTAAATAGGTTGTTCAATTGTCCTTACCATCGTATTCTTACACAATGAATGTTTGAGGTCCCTGTTTGACCCAAGGATCCTCTACCATAAGTAATGACAGGTATACATTGAACAGTATATAAATGTAAAACTAGCCATTATAAATAAATATGATCTTTTAGTAAGCTTCCAATGATGTGGAATCAGAAAACATCAAAATGTAAATTATTCTTTTGCTTCTACAGAGCTCATGACAAATGAAGTGTCAGTTTATATGCTAAAACAAATCTCTGCTAAAGTAGTTGTAAACATATTTCTTAACACATTAATTTTTACTTTGCTTTTCAGTAATTCTAAATTTTAAGCACATTCCAGAGTTTACAGGCTAAATCAAAGAAATTTAATGGTAAGTAAGTGGTATATACTGAAGAGTGCACATCGATAGCCAAAATCCTGTCTTGAGACCTGATTTAAATCAGTCTTCCATAAACTTTGGCAACGGATTTGTCCACCACCATTGGCAATGGGCACAAATTGAAATGCAGAAGGTTCCATCTGAACAATGCAAAATAACCAACTGTCCTCAATGTTCTCCCTTCTGAAATTAAACCTTAGCAACACTACACATAAATACCTTAATGGTTTGCAGTATGTGAACAGTATTTTGTTTGAAAGGTCAATGTAAGTATTTTGTTCACTGCCTCTAAACGCACATAACGGTGAACTTCAGTCTATCGTACAAGGACAGCACAACATCATCTGCCAAGGCTGAGCAGTCAAGTGTATAATTACTTCAATCTGTAGCTCATGCAAGCTGTCCCACTACTTTCTGTAGCTGAGTGGCTCTTGGAGGGCTATGAAGGCCTTAGTACCCTTGGAGATATCAAGGGGTGGCCCCAGAAGGAAACTCCAGGATAAAAATCTGAGTTCAGCTTCTCATTGACAGGAATGGAACTTGCCATCAGAATGAATCCATTGTTTTATTTATGTTGGAATGATAATGAAATGGATTCTGTTTGTAAACATGTTTAAAATGTTACAAAAGGCTTTTGAATGCATCACTGACAATCAGTGATGCATTCCACTCTCAGCACTAATAAACTGCTTCAGCCTGCTCAAATCACAGAAGTAGCTTCAAGCAAGATTGGGGGGATGAAATTGGAAATTGATAGGAACAATCAGAAACATTATTAAGAACTATATTGTAAAGGCAGGAAAAAGAGCGAAGTGGAGGAGTTTACAGCAAGTGTTGAAAAATGGTAGCTTCCCTCTTGTTTTGCTTTTCATCTTTTTCAAACTCTAGTAAAGGGTAAGTCCAGACTTAAATGAGCTCCTAGGAATACATTAAATACTCATCACATAATTGTTTTTCACCCTGTCTTTTACAGAGGTAAAATAAGGACCCAGTGTTTGAACACAGGGATAGTCTAAGTCAGAGATATCAGGGCTGAAGGCAGATGTGAAGTCAGAAACGTGTAACACAACAGCTGCCTGACAGAGGAAAAAGAACTTTGATCAAGGGGTCTTGGAGATAGAGCTGAATAAGAGATGAATGATTCTTACAGCCAGCTGGAGAAACGTTATCACCCTTTAAATCACACCACGGCTGAATGTGAAGCTGAGACTGCGCTTTCTTATCTCAGATTCCCCAGGGACAATATATTCCAGGTGCCTGATAAAGAGAGTTTCCTTTGCTGGAGAACTGTTGTTCAATGGCTACACCACAGGAATGAATGATTTTTCTTATTAAATAGTAGCTTTGGCCATTTTCCTCTTTACTTTTGGAACAAGAGATTACCTTTTCCCAGTAAAAGGCGCAGATGCACTTTTTCATAAACACTAATGGCCACCCTGCTTTAATGGTGCAATAAGAAAAGAATTAAGGGAAGTTATTTGAACACCTACAGCTATTTGACCTTCTACTCTTTATTCTATAGCAACATGACTGTTGGAGGAAGGAAGGAGAAATTGGATTCAGAGACTGATCTGCTTCTTCTGATGTCAGGAGTGCTTGGCCACAGAAATAAAAAGCTCTGCAGGATATGTGTAATGAATGGAACCAACAGCTCATTAATTGCAAAACAGGATTCCAGGGACCCTTGGTGTTTCATTGCTTTGTTAGCATTTTGACTGCTCCCATCAAATTTGATACATTATTGGTGTTTCACATACTTGCTTATGTTTCTAAAATTGATCAGTTCTTTAAAAGGACTGCACCCGCATATTGAAGCTGACAATCCAAACACATGGATTAGGCTGGTTTGTGATTTCTGATTTCTTACTCTGATTTCATTTAGAAAAGAGAAGGTGGGACAAAGTGCACGACTGTAAACTTGCATACCTCTTTCAAAGGCAACATGTCAACTTATGCATCAAAGGGAAGATGAGCTTTATCTAAAAGATATAGTTATGAGCTGCAATACCCTACATTGGTGTAAACTTGTGTATTCTAGTAGACAAACTGGATTCATGAAGAATTTTACACACAGGTGAAGCACTCAGGAGCAGACAGTTGCTTTTTTATACTTCTAGCAATTATAACTGACAAGAATAATAAAATATATCATTCTTTGTGATAATATGTATGCATATAATTATATTTTATATATTACATAAACCAAAAGTCTCTTATTGATGAGATTTGCTTCTGTGGCTTTAGGACAAACAGAAAAGAAAACAGTTGGTGCTATAATGACTAGATCTTGCTGGTCAGAGTAGTGCCCACTGTCTTCAACAAGATTTGCATCACTTTGCAAAGAAAGGTGCAAGTTAGCATCCCTGAACTAAAACAGCCTGCTCTTATAAAACAAAAGTGTATGTCCAGTGTACTCCTAGTAACATTCCCACTGTTCCCACTGCAAATATCCAAGGTGTCTAAAAAATGAAATTATTCAATTCATGCACAGATGGTGAAGAAATTTATTGACTACACTCCAAAAGCACAAATGAGGTGTGAAGTTGTGTCACTGATGGATGCATGGATGGATGGATGGATGGATGGATGGATGGATCGTGGGCTTCAAAAAGACTTGCTTGTGCATTTCAAGTCACATATATAGATGTGCTTGCAGAACAGTAATCTAAAGAAGGACCAACTCATGGCCTTCCTAGATTCTGGGTCATGCTGGAATAAATACTCCTATAAAGTACTGATGCTATTGGAAAGGTTAGAAAAATAAGTACAAACCTTTTCTGGTTGTGATGGGCCTTGGAGAGGATAGAGGCTACAGGAATTTTGCACTAATTTGACAGAATCCACATGGCACTCTCTGAAGATGTTCCAAATACTTAAGGAGAAAACAACACTGCTGCAAATAGTTGGCACATTACTGCATGCTTAAGTGCTTGCTTGTGACACCCAATAGACAGCCTGGGCATTGGTAAAGCCATGAATGCTTTTAATTTTATTTAATGGAATTTTAAGGATTATGCAGAAAATCTCAAGCCTCAGGACAGCTCAGAAAATACTATGGAAATGTACTTTGCTCATGAAACTCAGCATGCTTAAGCCTCCTTTTTTTCTTTTGTGGAAAAGAGGTACAACCAAGGGTACATCTTGATTTGAGTCCTCAGGGACTATTAGCACTACTTTATGCTTATCAAAGCTTTCAAATACAGAGGAAAAGAATGCCAGCATCCCTCCTCCTTCCCTAATTTCGATTCCATTAGACAACCCCATGAAGAAAAGAGAGCTGCTTCTCCCTCATTGTTAAATCTGTCCCCAGAAGAGAGCTTGCCATTCATACTAGCCCCCACAAGCGTTCCCTATGTTCTAAAACCTTTACCTGAGATTCATGCACAGCTTCATTTACTTCGCCTGAAATCTATGTGGTAAATTTAGAGCCAGCTCTATGCCTACAGTGTCTTGAAATATTGTATGCTAAGACGTGAAAAGGAAAAGAGGGATGGCATGTGCCTTGCATTGATCCTGTAGAAGCATTGCTTGGATACCAAAAAGCAGTAATTCAAAGAACATGAAAGTTCATGATGTGTAAAAGTCAATATTTATTCCAGGAGTCAGAATGGGGTTTTCCACATGAGTAACTGCACTATCTATAATGCTGTGATGCAAAATTACTCAAGAAACTCCATTAAAGCACAGAAAAATTGCTGAAAGGGACAATAAAATTAAGAATGACATCAAATTGCAGAACAAGTGAGCTGAGGAAGGGGAAAAGACTTTTTGCACAGATCAGCAGCTGCAAAGGAAAGACATCAAGGACAAATGGGGCCATAAAAATAGCATCTGTTTCCCAATACATCTTTAGGTGATGGGGGTGGTGTGTGTATATAGATATATACTATGCATATATATATATTCCTTTCATTCCCCTTCAATTTACACTGCCAATGTTACAAACCTTTTTGGGTTTTAGAATTGCACATAAAAAACCCCCAAACCTAAACCAGGAAAATGGCGTGGAAGATATTTCTTTTGCCTGCTTCTTCTGAAGATGCCACTCACTCAATTTTCTAACCTTGTCCTTTCTATCCCTTTGATAAAGATCAAAAGAAATAAGAGATTTAGATTCCAAATAATGCAAAGTGAATGGCAGGACTGTCTTGTCTAAACAGATTTCTCTGCAATTTTTTGGTCTTAATGTATGATTCCACAGGAATATAATCTTATGCTATTGATGTTTTTTTCTTCAATTTCACCCTTGATCCTGTGTCTAAAACACCTGCAGTATGGTTATTCCAGACATCGAGCTTTCCCGTGTTTCAACACATTATGGTCATCAAAACTGTTCTTATTCCTGAAAGTAACTTCTGGATATTTTCTTGAAGTTTCTGCAAATACAAGAGGTCCTACAAGACATCCCTCTAGGTTCTGTAGTGAAAAGGCAGCCCTAAAATACAGTGGTTATTATGGTAGGGTGTTCTGGTAATTTACCACAGTTACTCACCTTTGTATTGCCATCTCATAGCTCAGGAAGATTGCTAAGGCGCTATAAAGATGATACCTACAATGTCTGTAGATATATGCTGTATATGCTCAGTGGATGGAAGCCTTGGGCCAAGAAGTATTAATTGGAATATCTCCATTGACTTTGGTGGAATGCCAACAAGAGGGAGCTCAGTCCTGATTTCCAGAGCTGTTAGTTGCTCATATTGAAGCTAGACTAATGTCTTGATTTCTGTGGGAGTGTGATAATTTGCTGGCTGTATTAAATGACCCTGACAGCTCCTGAACCCACACAGTGAATCCTGAAAAAGGTGTTTCTCAGGAGATCTGTACCTTCTCTAATGACTATCTCCTAATTAGTTCTTGTAATTATAACCAAAGTTTTGATGTTTCCGTGATGTATAGCAAGTGTTAAGTTGAGCCAAAAGTACACAATGTTCTTGCCTTGAAGCAGGGAGTGTCAGCAGATGTATTATTGACGAGGTTTTCTGTAACAGTCCAGGTTGATTCTCTTTAGGACAGTCTTCTATTCCTTGAAAAATGAAAGCTGCTTTTATGAATATTAACTTGCATTCTATACATAATTCAGGCATGTGGATATAATTCATTGGGAGGACACTGGAATGCCTGCATTATGGCTATGCTAAGAGTAACTCAAGACCGTTAGAGTTCTCTTTCATCATTTCTACACTATTAGTTAATAACATGAATGTGGAAGTTGCTGTGTTTAGAAGAATCTCCATTTGATCATTTTACTCATGCCACCAGAATGGGTCAAGGCTAACACTATCTTTTGAGGCTGATACATAATTAATGTAGTGCCAGATCTTAGATAACACAAAAAATACTCTGTATATCCTATAAATATCCTCCTTAATACTTTAGTCAATATTATTTATTGATTTCTCAACTAGAACAGGATGAAACACTTCCTTGTAATCTTGTACAGCTGCTGTATTCTCCTGAGCTCTGGATGTTTCACAAAGGTGGGTAAAATATCTTTATTGCTAAACTCAGCTCTGTTTCATGTAAATGCAAATATAAAATCTTCACTGCTCATTCCAGGCTTATAATTTCATCCCATCCCATCTGTTTGGCTACTTTTATGAATTGCTTTTAATCTCAGAAAAATATGTTTGCGTATGGCAATCCATTGCTTCCTGGATAATTACTGCCTTCAGGTACTGTATGACAATATCCAGAACTTTTAGAGTCTCTCACAAGTACTATGTTAGAGAGTTACTCCGCTGTTGGAAAGTGCTTTTGGGATGACAGCGCTCCCTCTCATTCAGTGCTCTCTGTAGTTACTCCAGCTGCCCATAATGACAATGAGCTGGAGCATCAGGGCCAGAGCCAGTCGATGGAGTCACAGCCAACTCTCCAGGAGCTTATTGTCACACTCATTCTATGCCCTGCTGCCAGAGAATAACCAGCAGGAGGAGATTATGGATCAGATGTGCTACTTATCTAGTCATTAAAGGATGAACTGCATGAAGGTTTGGCAGCTTTCTTGTGAAGAGTTCAATACGCTTGGTACTCAGAAATCTGCACGCAGAGTAAAAGCAAAAGCAACTACAAATTGCATGGTTTGGATGGAAGAACAAGGATGTTCTACACCACCTTTAACAGAGGGAGAGCAGTCTTCACCAAGAGCGTTGTAAGGTGAAAAGATCAGCACCTTTGTGCAGTTAAGGCAATTTATCCTCAAGCTGGAGATTCAGGACTGAATTTCCTCTGGCACAAGAAAGAAATTGAGATCTAAGAAAGTCCTTTCCTTTACGTGAGTGGCTGTATCTGGACAGCATCTGATGCCACCTCCTCTCATCCCCACAGAGCAGTCAGGAGAGATTTGAGGGATGGAAATCTCCTGACTACACTGCTCAGCCCAGCTGCCTTCTCTAATCCAAGTCAGCTGTTCTGACCTCGTCTGGGTTTTGTTGGTTGTTCTCTTCTGGTCCAGTTATTTGGACCACTTCCATTTATAAAGACTTACATCTGATTGCATTTAAAATCTTCAATGAATATAGAATGTTCTACACTGTCAACCTTCCTACCCCTGCATCGAGCTTGAGCTAGTTTAGGTTTGAAAAACTTTGCATGTCCTGCAAGAGGTTCTGTCAGTTCACCACAGAACACATTCCTCTGTTGTAAAGCTTCACCTTTGGGTGCAGGTGCTGTACCCACCTCCACAGCAAAAAACCAACTGCACCCTACCAAAACACCAGCAATTTGGGATCTGCTTGAATAGGACTCC
>JBCJKH010009843.1:12352-24868 GCA_039877255.1 Loriculus beryllinus | reverse complement strand
ATATGGATTTGAGTGCACATAATCACATAAACTGTAAGTTACCAGACCTACAATTCACCAGATTTGTATTCACCAATGTATGGCTGTGCACTTTGCCAGATACTCTGAAGAGGACCTACAAACTTACTTTCAGAATAAAAAAGACTGTTTAGTGCTTTAAAGTTAAAGGCTTCCTTCTGTTCGATCTGATAACAGTGTAATTGTAGTTAAATAATTACATTGTGTATACACAAGAGCCAGCTTATACATCATAAATACAAAAACTATATATTCCATGGAATAACATTGAAAATTTCACATTCAATATGATCAGAAAGAAATCTGTTGTAGGATTTCTGTGCAACAGACCTCCCCAGGCAGTGCTTGGTAATTTGCTTGGTTGCTCATTGGCCTTATGGAAAACAAGTAATATATCAAATAGACATTCTCACAAGATGGACAACCTTTAGGTTTACTCCACAGAGCTAAAACCATGTTTCTCCTTCAACACCATCCTGACACAATGGTAATAAACATGCAACTTTAAACAAGTCAGATGATGGCATATTAGTACAGTGCTTGAAAGACTCTCTGCAGTACCACTCACCTAAACTGGTAATACACAGATTCAGGCCAGTATTAAGTCTGACAAGAAGTGATGATGGGAGCTAGCAGTCCTGTCCTGAATCCAAGGTAGAAAATAATTTTCAAAGAATCATATAATGGCTTGGGGTGGAAGGGACATTAAAGATGATCTAGCTCCAATCCCCATAGGCAGGGTCACCTTCCACTAGAACAGGTTGCTCAAATCACCATCCAACCTGGCCTTGAACACTTCTAGGGATGAGGCATCCACTTCTGGAGGCAACCTGTTACAGTATATCACCACCACCACAATAAGGCATTTCTGCCTAATACCTGATCTAAATCTTCTCTCTTTCAGTTTAAAACCATCACCTCTTGTCTCATCACTGTACTCCCTGGTAAAGAGACCCTAATGATCTTTCCTGCAGGTCCTGTTTTACTACTGGAAGGCTGCTGTCAGGTCTCACCAGAGCCTTCTCTTCTCCATGCTGAACAATCCCGACTCTCACCCTTTCTTCACAGACAAGGTGCTGCAGCCCCCTGATCATCTTTGTGTTCCTCCTCCTAACTTATTCCAGGTTCAACAGAGGCACCATTATTTGAAATAAGTTCAATAAGTACAGTGGAAGACTGCACTAAGAATCTATGAAAGAGATGCTGCTGAAACAAAACACAGAGCCATTTCTTGTACTTGGTCCCCCAGGCACTTTCTGTACCCATTTACTGTTTCCTATTTCAATACAAGTGACTAGAAAAAAAGAGCAGATTCTGAAAGTTAGGAACTTGGCACTGATTTGTCTGCAACTATCACTCCATGTCAAAGCCACCTGTACAGAACGTACATGCCAGCTTGGGATGACAGTGGCTTCCTCCAAAAAAGAAGTAAGAAACTCTCAGCTTCTTTCACAGCACATATGCAAAAGAATACTGCAAGCACAAAACAGTTTGTCTTTTGCAACATGAAGACTATTCAAGAACATGGTATTAAAAAACTCAGTGAGATATGTAAACAAAACCTAAGAGACCCAAGTTCAAGATTCCTGTATGTAAGCACTAAGGTACAATCACACCATTTCCCCAGCATTACAGGCCTGCTTGCTTCCTTCGCAGGCTGTCCCAAAATGCTTACTTCCTTTCCGTGTACTGTGAAAGGGTCACAGAGGGCTGAACAGGTAATTTCAAAGGGCATCTACAAACGTATGTTCAGGATAAAAAGTCTGTTAGGCACTTAAAAGTGAAATACTGCTACCACCAAAGCTGAAAACAAAATCAGGCAAAGCCCACAAGTTCACAATAATGGACACAGTATTTAACTAGCCTAATATAGTACTTACAGAATACCTTAGAATAGTTATGTGTTTTGATTAGTGCTTTTCCAATTTTACTTGCTAATGCTGGATCTTTTGGATTTTTCTTCAAGGCCTGCTCGTAGACTTCTATGGCTTCATCGGGCTTCAGACAGTAAAAAATAGAAACACAGAAGTCAAAGATTAACATAAAAAGTGTATGAAGAAATCAAAATCTGGTAACACTTCCAGGAATGACTGCCAAGTACTACTGATTCATAAGCTACAAACTTCTGAGAGAAGAATGGTCACTATAAAATTGCTGGAAGTGTAAATCCCGTGTAAATTTACATTTCCATGCCAAAACAGAATGCAGAGAGGACTTTGCAAACAAGTCTGATTTAACCTGATCCTTTTTCCACTGAAATTTCTCTACTACTGTTTTCACTAGTTAACAAACTTATGCAAACTTATTACTGTGTTGGACAAACATCCATTTCTCTCCTCTATCCATGTTACAGAAGACCTAAACGATTTCCCTTTTGCTTCTTAAATCTTCATTAAGGAGACAAATGTACGCAAACGTTAATGAGTAAGTAACCATTAATGATCTACAGATACCCAAACTAGTAATCTGTACTATTCGATGTGGGTTCTAACCCAACATATTCTTTCAACATCTGAATTTAAATGTGTATCCTTCCAAATCCTATGTCCACTTGACTATGCTGTCTTCTAAAAATACTGAGCCATATTTCAAATTCATCAAGAAAGCAAAGGATATAAAAAATGTACAGGAATTTAGAAATTTAAAACTTCAAAATAGAACTTTCAAAATAGAACTAAGTTACCTAGAATTATTCTAAGCTTCAAAACTCTTTTAAACATCTTCAGCTTCTTTCTGAATTTAATTTAGCTCTTGCTTTTAATTTTTGTTAGTCTTATGGGTCAGTAATCTTCTAGATAAAATTCCCACCTTGGCTTTCACACAGTCAGTTATTAAAAGAAATGCATTTTCAACTGCTTTTTCTTTGAAGTCAACAGTTACATTTGTAGCCAATAATTATGGGGGTTTCTTACATCCTAAAGCAGCTTCTGTTTGCCAACTACCAATCAATAAGTCAACATGCTACATTGCCTCAACTTGCCAAAGTCAACAAATGACTCAATCATTCTATTCATCCCTAGCAGGCACCTACCTCTTGAATATTCATGTATGCATCACCAAGAAGAAGCAAAGTATGAGCACTTGGCAGTTTTTCTACTAGGTCTCTGGAAACAGAAGACAGAACTTTGTTCAGAATTTAACATGTCAATGCTGGTATCTAAACAACAATAAATAGGGCACAACAATTTTCTACTCTGCAGATTTTAGGTTTTATTTCTGAAAATGAAACAAAAAAATCTGAGGTATCTTTCCAAACCAGAACTCCCAGATACTGTTTTAAATACTACAACACTAACTCGAATTCATTATGTCACTACGTTTTTCTGACTTATTACAGTAGGAAGAGAAAAAAAATGAGCTCACCATCCTACCATAAAACATCTTGGAAAATATATACACACACCACAAACTTTTAACTTTTACCTGTAGCAACCAGCATATAACCTCTTATCTTTCCTATGCTGAAGATAAATATCTGCCATTTTTTCTTTAGCTTGTACAAAGTAAGGCTGTTCAGGTGTAATATTTCGGAGCATAGTCAAGGCTTGTTCAACATCTCCTTGAGCAATTGCCAGATCTGCATTTGCAATTACAACTCTTAGTTCCTCAGAAGTTCCAGAAAATTCATTAATGGCTTCTTGCAGTACTATAACAGCTTCATGCTGCAAGTAATAAAACCAATAGAATTAATGTATTTCCTGTCGTTGAACAGCCAAAAGTAAAGATATCATAAGCAAATAAATGCCTGGGGGCATTATAGAGACCAAAAGAAAAAAAAACCCCAGAAAAATCCTCAATCCATAGTATCCCTTTGTTGTGCTAAAACATTTAATTCTCTTTCCTCTTGATTTTTTTAAATAAAACATATGTGGTATGAACCACCAGAGAAAGTTTTAGTAAAGAAAATAACATCTGCATTGCATGCAAACAAGGAGATGCTCGAAATTAATCTGGACAATGCCTTTAGCACCTTGTTCCTGCTTGAGCAAGATGACCTCCAGAGGTCGCTTCCAACTACATGATTGTGTATAGCTTCTCTTATATTCTTACACATATGTACTGTTCTACCGTTTATTAAGAGCGTAAGGATGCTGCTACAGGAAGGTCATGATCCAAAAATATTGTTAACACTAGTCAGACAAAACAGGAATCTACATGGCAGCAGATGACCATCAACAGCATCTCCTCCTCAAAATTAAGAGGTCTTGTAGACTTAAAATTGAGCACCTGCAAATAGGGTTACTTTTTTTCAACGTACAATTTAAGGTACAAGCTGTCAAGTCAGATATTAACATCTTTGGATTTCACCAAGCAAATCTGCTGATAAAAAAAGTTGTTTTTCTATTCTGAACTAATATGATGATAGACACTTCTGCTAATGGGAAGAAGAAATTGTTTTCAGGTATGTATTACACCCTAACAAGCTTGCTATCTTACCGGTTCTCCATTTAAACGATGAACTTCTACTAACTCCAGGAAGATGGACACACGATGACTTGTATCAATTTCAATTCTTTTCCCTTTAATTTTTGAGGAAGCTGTAGATTTTCTCATTCCAGGCAAATTCTTTGCCATCTGTAAGGTCTTAATAGCCTCTGATAATTCTCCCATCTTCTTCTGGGCTTGGGCCTTAATTAAGTGATAAACAGGATGTTCTCTCACCTAAAATATGTAACGAGATAAGGAGTTGCACAGTATTCAAACCCTTTGAAAGATTTTTTTTTTTATAGTGACCTTAGTTCCTTCTTTCCCCCAAATATATCTGATTTCAACTTCAATAATTTACTTATGAAAACACCAGAATTTTCAAAGAGTATGCAAACTAGTAATTAAGTAAACTAATTCCTACACCCCCAAGTCATCCTTCTCAGGGCTGTTTAGTTCAGTTTAAAAATTATTATATACAAAAACATACAACTTCAGATGACTGAATAAAATTCTTTCCTTCTTTTGTCAAACTCACCTCAAAATTGTAGCTCAGACAAAGTTCCAAGGATTGAGAACATAGCTTAGCATTGTTTTGAGCCAAGTACACCTGGGCCATCAGTAAGTGTGCATCTGCATAGGAAGGATTCCTTTCAAGACAGTAACGTAGATTACTATGGGCTGCTTCAATATCCCCTAGGAAGTTAAAAAAGGGTAAATGAAAAACCAGTTTATACGAAATGCAGAGATTAAATAGAGAGCATTTATTTTCTTAATGTGGCCATTTTGTGAAGAAGCTCATATGCCAAGTATTATGTGGCTATGAAATTAAACCAAAAGCAGATCAAAGGTAAGACACTTTCCCATTGCTCCATCTCAATAAGTGATTTTTTTGGAAGCAATAGATTTAAAAATACCATATTTATGTGTTTGTACAATTAAGATGCACTCATATAAATTCCAAAAAAAAAAGGCAGTACAAATGGTTTTCACTGAGCTGTAATGGAATGCTCTGCAGTGAAAGAAAAAAATCATTATGATTTAAAAGTGTAAAATTAATTTTTTGTATTAAAGAAACTGAAGAGGTGGACAGTTACCCATTCACATAACTATTACCTGACAAGTATTTTACTTTCGCAATTAAAAAGACAGCTTGTTGAAGACCAGGCACAGTTTTTATCACAGTTTCAAGAACAGAAGCACAGTGCTTGAGAAGCGGTGAAGGAGACTCCCCAGTACTTGCAGGCTAAGAGTAAAAAAAACCAACCAAACAAATTCAACCACACAACAAACAAAACACACACAAAAAAACCCAAACCAAACCAAAAAGAAACCCCAACAAACCCAAAACCAAAAAACAACACTTCAGTGACTGGTTTTGGACTTGTTTTTCAAGTCTGAGCTTCATATTAAACTCAAATGAGTCATATCAAAGCACTTTGATTTTATTCAGCCCTGAAACCTAAAAGCTGTCACTGTGAAGGAATATAAAAATACATTTTAAATTTAAGGGGGCAACTTCTTGGTATAAGCAGGAACACAAGAGAGTCTCATGAACTTCAAGGATGATACAATACTTCAGACCTGACATTAGCTTAAGATTCAGCTCATAAACACTTGGTGACATACTCTGAAATACCCTGCCAACTCATCCAACACAAGTGACATGAACTAAATTTCAAGAGAAGTTGGAAGGAATGACCAGAATGATGAGAAGAAAAAGTTCTGGTCCTGTCCCTCCTGCCCTCGTTCCACACCACAGAACATATACATACTGCTAGCAACAAACTGAAAAAAGCAGCCGAGAAATAGCGACTCTCCTGTAAATTGCTAGTACAATGTACCACATTTTAGCTGCTCATTATCAGAAACATTGTTTATTTCCCTCTATTACTTTAGCTAGTTGCTAACTACTACATATAAAAAAGAAAAAGGCAACCTAAAGATCCTTCTGTTCACAGCTTACATTATCACAGGACTGATGCCCCGGAGAAACAGCAATCATCCACTATCAAACTGGGAGTTTCCACCACCTGGCTCCTGGCTGAACACCTGACTTTCTAATACCACAAGCCCCTTTTTGCAGTGAAGAGATAAGAAAGCTTCAAGAAAAGCCTATCTTTTACATTTTTTTTTTTCCTATGAACAACAGTTCAGGAAATACAGTTTTCATTACAAATTAAACACCATCATTGCCACTAAGTATTTCTGGAATACATCCCAGGCAAATCTTCAGACAAGACCCTACCTCACTGAATGACACTTCTTATTTATGTCCATCTGTGACATGAAATTGCCTTTGCTACTGATGTTTTAGACTTTCAAATATTATCATTACATTATAGATGGTGACATAACAATGGAAAACTATTTGTCCGCCTGTTAGATTTTAAAACTGTACATGAATAAATATTTACAGGAAGGTTCTATAGCTAGACCAGCAATCTGCTAAAGACAGGATAACAGAAGTCAGTTCCCACCTACTTCAGAAGAATAACCTATTTCGAAGACACTATTTTAAAGAAACTTTGACTGTGTTTTTTCTGCTTTAGCAGTATCAGGCCTCCATTAAATTTCTTAGTTCTACATGCATTTGTTGCCAAAACTAGCACAAGCAAATTCAGGCACAAAAAATTAGCCATCTAAGTAATATGTTTCTTTGAAATTACTAACAACAATGATGATACAACAAGTAGTACTTCACTGAATTTCACCAACACAAAAAAGAAGCTGAAATGAAGAAAGAACATAGGTATACTAACAAAATACCCTGAGCTGACAAAAACATTTCAAGAATAGGATCGCCAATGTGAATATCCTACGTTCATATTGAGATAGCTCTGTTCACTGTACTGTTAGTTTCCTGATCAAGAGATACTAAAAAAGTATAAATGCACACACTGCGCATTAAACAAATATTCCAGGTTTCCACAAGTGCCATTATTCCAACTTGCTCACTTCACAGAAGATATGTTTTCATTGGTATTTTGATTAAACACATGTATTAAAAAAAAAAAAATTATTCACAATTTAACAGGGAAAATTTTCTAAATTTTTGCTTCATGATCTCAAAATAAAATCCAAGAATAATTTCCATTTTCAGACAGATGTCATCTACAGCTGCTTACCTGTGCTGGGCAAAAACTAAGATATTCCGTAATGATTTCTAGCAAGAAATCAGGGTTTAGTTTTTCAAAATATTCCACACCAAGAGGAAAACCACACAGAGATGAAAAGTGAGTGTCCAGAACATCATTCAGTAAGGCAATAACTTCTTCTTGTCTCTTCTGTTTTTTCATTGCTAGGACTGCACGCAAGAAAGATAATTCCTACAGGTAAAAAAAAGAATAAAACATTCTCCATATTCCAGATACATGCATCTGTTACTCATACAATAGTATATAATTACTAATGTTAGCCATATCTTCTTTACATTTAGGAACACTGTAAGACATTTAGTAACTTCACTGTAAATTACACTGATGATTATTGTATCAATGGATTCCTTTAATTTGTGCTGGAAGCTCTAAATGCTTCCAAGCCCAAAATCCTGATGATAATTAATATCCCTCCCTTCCTGGCATTTCAAACTTCAGATAAGTTTGCACTGCAGGAAAGCAATAATGTTTTTGCTCTATAAACAAACAGCCTTGTGTTGAAAAGTTAGACAACTCATTAACTTAGGTAAACAGCAAGAAAAACTGAAACTTGGATTTCATGGTATTCCATTAAGAATGATCTGCTCAAGTGACTGAAATACAGACGTAGCTAGTAGACCAGAATACAGATTGTAATCAAAGTATTTTTATGAAGGAAGATGTCTCCTACCCCAGATTTCCCAATGGACTGTTGAATTTCATTAAGAAACTCCAACTGCTGCTCTGCATCTTCTAATTGTCCTTGTATAAACTGACAACGGATAATACCTGTAACATATTCAAACATTTTATTGCAGATTTGCCTCCTAGTCAAGCACACGCTTTGTTTTCCGGAATTAACGGAATTCATTTCCACAAACCAGTCATACCCTCTAAATTTTTTTATACTGTTTAAGGTGATGCCATAGTCAGGGAGAAAACTTCAGGTGGGTGGTGGAGAGGAAGAAGGAAATCTGTGCAGCAACTCTGCCATATTTACTCTCCATTGTTTTGACAGCAATTGAACTTTATCAAAAGTAATCTATTTTTTTCCAAAGAATACAATATGCACACAAAGAGTATCAATGTTTTGATTATACTTTTCAATCTAATTTGGACACCTATGTAGCTATGGAGAGCTTGGTCTATAAACTGCCCTTGATTTATTTTTGCAGTGCCTAAGAATTCTCTTATTCTAAGGCTCTACAGAAATAAGATAATTAAAAAAAAAAAAAAAAATAGAGCCACATCTCTGTCGTTAGCATTACTTTGAGAGTTCTAATTTAAAAGTTTCACTTTCCAAAAGGAAGACCATTGACAAGAAACTACTACTACAAGGAAGACTGCATAACACGAATCAGGAAGTAACTGCCCACTGATCGTGCTCTAATAGTTCTAGATTTTCCTAGCAGTAGTAGGAAAACTTGATCAGAAAAAAAAGTATTGCTTATGCCTTAAGACTAGTAAAAAACAAAAGAAAGTGTAAGACGTTACCAGTTAGTGCAGGAACACTTGTTTCATCAAGTCTCATAGCAGTCTTGTACCATTTTAAAGCTTCTTTCACTTTTCCTTGTAAAATCATTTGGTAGCCAAGTTCAGTAGCAAATTCTGCATCATCAGATGCCAAATCAAATGCTCTTTCAACTAAGGTTTGTGTATGTTGAAGGATGAGCTGGTCCCGGCCACACTAATTGTAAGAATAATCTTTAAACCTTTAGTTTTCCTCATTTTTCAGATTTACTTAGATATATAACTGCTACAGCAATATTCAGTGTAAGACAACAACATCTTGTATAAAACTAATATAATCTGCAGTAGCTATAAAAATCGTAACATTGACGTGGGTTAGATTCTAACATAAATCTACAGTACCACACAGTAAGGAGTAGTTTACAGTTTATTTGAATACCTCTTTAAAACAGTTCTGATAAATACAAAGATTAAAGAAACCTTCCATTTCAAGGCTATGTGATTAACCTTGTTACTTTCTTATGTTAAGAATGACTGGTAGACATTTGAGTGTATTTTCATTGGAATCTTGTTTCTTATTTAAAAGCAAGTAATAAAAACTTTTTTTTGAATGAGATGGCTTAAGTGTGGTAATTCATACTGAATGGCAAACTTAAAAAATGCAGTTACCAAAGGCTACATAAGGATATCTATTTAAACTATCTGCAGTATTCTACTTTTTGACAGACATTTAACATCTGTCTACCAGAAAATAAAACAAAAAACAGAATGTATGGATAGCTGTATGATGCTCAAGAAAAAGGCATACTCACGGTTCTACTGAAAGCTAAAGCCATTTTAAAGAAGAGCTGTGAATTACGTGGTTCTAATTTGTCCAGGGCTTTAATTAGGTCTCTTAGTCTTGCTGAGGCCTTAGAGAAAGAGAAATAACATAATAAGTAATAGAAATAACAAGCATATTAGGACAATTGAACAGTTTTCACTAAAAAGCAGTCACATACTTTACTATTCAGTAATATATTGAAATATAAACTTGGAATTTTTCAGGGGTAGCAGTTAGGTTTCTTCTGGAATTCTTAAAAAAATACTGAATCATGTCTAAATCTCATCAGTTTTTTTAATGTTTTCCTTAATCACACGTGACATTTTACCCCAGAATCTTTTGTTTACACACTACCATGTCCAGAAATTTTCATTCCTAGGTGGCTTTACTGAATTGAAGTCTGCAATCGTTAGTTTCTCCGTATTTCCCAAAGACTGTGCATAGGTAATACTTAAATTCGATTTTAAATACACTAGAGTGCTCTTTGCAATAAGTAAAAATATGTTATACAACCTAAAACACTTTTTCCTCTGTAACTTAAAAGTAAACCTACAAAACACTACAAGCACTTTTTTGCTATATCTCCATTTAAATTACACCAGCATTTTTGCATAATGGAAATCATATATTTTAAAAATATTAAAAAATATATTTTAAAACATACAATGATTTTTCACGACAATGCATTTTAACATTTCCTGAAAAATGGCACAAGCACCATCTGTACAAAACACATGCATATATTCACTGTGCACAAAAGAGATCTTGGAAGCAGAAGAAAAAGTTAAAGAGAATTCTTAGAGCTAAAAAAACCCACAGTGATTATCAAAAAAGGGTGAATAAAGCCCAGGTTATGCAACCTATCACAGATGTAAAGTGGCTGTGATCCCCTTCCAAAAAATTTATAGTTATAAAACTCATTACTTCCTTATTTTAATTAAGAAAATACTTAAAATTAATGGAAAGCTTATAATCAATAAATAATTTCTCAAATGAGCATTCAAACAATAAAAGTTTGCTTTGATGATTGAAAGTAAGGTGATTCAATTAACTGTCCAGAGAATACTTCTCTTCAGTTTGATTCCTGCTGTCTACAAAGATGGAAGCAAAAGATTGTTTCCCTTGGCTTCCAGAACTGCCCCCAGCAATAAGCTAGAGCAACCATTTGAGTCAGAATAGGTGAATATACCTCTTCTGCAGATAAGCAGTTGCACAGGAATGAAGTATGTGAGAAGACAAAGAAAATAGTGTATGTGGCATCTAGTCCCTACAAAGGCTCAGTTATGCTCAGTCTACTGATTAAAAGACTCACCTCAGATACATTTCCTTCCCTGCACAGATAATGCAGGGCCTCCATTCTTACGGCTTCCAAATTGAGGGCATCTTTCTGCAATAGTCTAAAGACAAACAAAAGGTGAATTGTAAAGAGACCAAAACAAAACCTTTACTCAATCTTCTGTTTTGCCCTAAAAGGGGAATAAAATAACTTGTATTGCAGTCACTTTAAGTAATAGCTCTCAATTGAAAGCACAGCTTTGTTACTTCATGTCTATCCCTCAGACAACAACCTCTTCCATCCAAAATGGTTTCACACACTGTTGCAATATCCTCACAGAATTGCAAGGCTGAGTTCTTAAGTTTAAGTTTTAAAACTTAGTTTAAGCTTTCTTTTTTTTTCTTGATTACTTAGTTCAAATTAATTAAAATCAAGGGAAACCTACCTACTTTTGTTGCAAAGTGTTCTTACAGCGTAAACATGGCAAGAACACAGATAACAGTGTGCTACTTCATACTCAACCTATGTGCTGTTTCAACTGTCTGCTCCCAGTCCTGCAAGGCTAGTTGTAGCTTCATTTTCTTTATGAAAGCAGGAATGAAGTTTGGAAAGTTTGCAATTATCTGGTTCACAGTTTCCAGAGCTCCTGAAAAATTCTGACGGATCTCAAAATACTGTGCCTAAAAGAAGGAAGAGAAGTCACATCTAAAACCTGTACACTCATATAGATGAGAAGATTCAGAAGTTCTTTCATACAGAAACCAGGAAAAAGAGCTAGTGAGAGAAAAATCTTTAAACAATAGTTTTACTTCAGCATCAACCACAACTAGAGATACTTCAACAATCAAATAGAAAGAGATGACATGTAAAACCTAGTGTGCGGTAAGTATTCCATAACAAAAGGTAATGAGAAGTAACTAATCATTTCCAAGCAAGAAAAAGAGATGTAGCTGAAAAGTAAGATAGTCTTACTAGTTCTTTTGGGGTTTGTTTTTTTTTTTTTTTTTTAAATAAAGCCTTTTACTTTTCCAGAGGCGAGCTTAGTGAAGAGACTTTGGTTTTAAAGATGAGACTTCTATGTGCATGTGTTGACGCTTTTGCTCTAAGAAGACTTGGAAGGCAAATCTGATAAAGGAAAAATAAACCTCTGTTCTGATCTTGCTGGGAGCAACCTAGTTGTCAGCAGTGTTTGCAACACTTAGTGTGTATTCAGCTCTGTAAAGCACCCCTTCAGACTCCGATTTCTACTGTCCCTTTAGCAAATCTAGTATTGTACAAATCCGTTAAATATTTTTATCTTAATCATTTGTTGTAGCTGCATCTTAGAACTGTAGCTGTGTTCCCAGATTCTGACGTGTCATTTCTAT
>JBCJKH010009843.1:0-12252 GCA_039877255.1 Loriculus beryllinus | reverse complement strand
GGAGGAACTAATCGTTTCCAAGCAAGAAAAAGAGATTTATCTGAAAAGTAAGATAGTCTTACTAGTTCTTTTGGGGTTTTTTTTTTTTTTTTTTTTTTTTTTTAATTTACAGGGTATTCCAAATACAAAACCACTTTAGAAGTGTCAAGCATTCAATTTTAAATAAAAATCAACTTAGAGCTTAAATCCTCTGTTTCGCTTTGATGCTGTGTGCATGCAGTTTTATTTCATATTTTTGATACAGAAACAGTGCAAATGTAGTAGTTTGAGAATTAATTGCTTAAGCCATACCAACCTAGCTGTCTGTCTAAAGATCTAATTTCAATAACTAAATTTGAGATATACCAGTAGTTGAATTCAACAGTCTGCATATAGCCAAGCACACATGGTTAACCAAATACCATTGTGCATGCTCTCCTGAACTTTAGTCTTCTTATTTTCATTGAACTATTTTTTCTGCATTTAACTTTAGAATATTAAACTTTATATTAATAAGTAACAATGCATGTAATCCAAACAATTAGTATACTCTGAACTCAACATGTAAAACCTAGTGCATGGTAAACATCCTATAACAAAAAAAAAAAAACCCAAACAAAACAGGAAAATGTGTAAAGAAAATGATTCATGCCACTCTCTTAATGAAATATAACCAAAACAAGCAGTTGAAATGGTCCAACGATGATTAAAAAGAACCAATGTTCATAGGAGATCACACTACAGTGTTTAAATACCACATTTTTTGCCACGGCACACAGCAATTCTGCAATGTCAATAGGTGTCTCATGCAAAACAGGAAGAGACTACACATACTTTTATATTTTCAGGTGATTTGAAACATCATTTCTTACATATAAATACATGAATAAAAAGGTTTTCTTATGTACATAGTAAAATCATAAACTCAGTATACATTTAGACAGACTGTATTTAATATATACCTTTCTTCTTTTTCATATTGGTATCTAATGAACCCTCAAGTATCACCTAAAAGGTAATTTTATTCCAAGGAAAAAAAAAAACCAAACCTCAAACAAACAAAACCAAACCACTCAGAAACCAAACCAACAGGTGGAAATTGTATTTAGTGCAGCAGTATCTCACTGCAGCAATGCTTTATACTACAGAAATGTAATAATACAAGAACACTGCAGAAATTCATAATCACGTATATGGTAACAGACATAGTGTATCATTACCACGTACCAGTACCATTACCCAGGCATGCCCCTTTGCCTTAACCTACTACTTGAAACGGGCTAACAGGAAACAGAAGCATTAGTATATTTGTACTGTGCTAGTGATCAATTTGTGTGACAACTGTTCTATACTCCTTAAACAATCTTATAGATTGATTAAAACTTCATTTCTAAGAGCTAGTATTTTTCTCTAAACCAGCGTGTATTTCTACTCCTTGGACAAGCTCATTTGTGGACAACTTTTCTCAGCATTTCTCCAATCACTCTACAAGACTAACATGACATTGAGTATGTGTTAAAATCGTGATGCACACATACTTTACCAAGCAGTGCAAAAACATCATTGCCTTCCTGCAGTGCTTCATCAAAATATTTCACAGTCTTTTTAATGTGAGTTTCTTTTCCACAGGTGAGATCAAGCCATCCTTTCAAAATCAACCCCTATAAATAAAACATTAATTAGAATTCATCATTAACTAGGTGGTAAAAAAGTATACTTGATACATTAATAAGAAGTAATAACCTAAAAATAAAAATAGGACTTAAGTTATCTATTTTAAACTATTTAAATATATATTTGAATTATAACCTGTCTACAGTACAAGCTGAAATATTAGTAATTCACTACAGCATTAAATAAATCATACATTTACTTACAGGATTAAAAACAAAAAACAAGGGCACTGAAATAGACTAACATACTCAGCAAACAGAACAAAACATCACAGAAATGACTGCATAAGACACAATATTTTCTGCAAACACTGCTGCAGAATATTTTCTTAAGATATATGAGACACCGAGAAACAAAATGGGTGCTGAAAAAGGACAGGCACCTGGTTTTCTTCCTATCACTGTCTGATAAAAAAAAACCCTTGTGTGCGAATGGCAAAGATCTGACGTTTCCCAAATCCCCAACAGTGTTATAAATCAGTAAAACAGTATTATAAAAAACCATTATAGAAGTTAGAAATTTCAGAAGTTGAAATGTCTCTTTCCACTGAAGGAATTATTGCCTGTAACTAA
Source organism: Loriculus beryllinus (assembly GCA_039877255.1). Classification (NCBI taxonomy): domain Eukaryota; kingdom Metazoa; phylum Chordata; class Aves; order Psittaciformes; family Psittacidae; genus Loriculus; species Loriculus beryllinus. The sequence goes on along the minus strand of JBCJKH010009843.1, from coordinate 10,027 downwards.
TGAATTTTATTTCTCTTATGTGTTCCAGACATTTAATGACAGCTTATGCAAATCTACTCTTAAGTGCTGGATTATTTAACCAAAATATAATTGCCATAAAATATTAAACTATAAAATATCACCAGCTCCGTTACAACATTAAAGAAGAGAGTCATTTATTTAAAATGCAAAGGTTAGGATTCTGTAACTGCTAACAATCAGGGACATGATTTTTGTTATGCGACAGGAACTGGCTGAAATTGATATATTCAAGTTTGGGATTTTTTTTTTTAAAGGAAGTATTTTACTTCTCTGTAAGGAGTACAGAAAGTAGCTTATCAAAGTAAATTGCATATACTAAGCAAATCATATTCCACAAAGCTTAAGTACTCTTAACCTCCTCCCAAAAAAATGTGAAGTATACATAAATTCATATTGTCAAACTAGGAAGAGGGATAAGCATCGTAAGTAAACTTGGGGAAAAAGAAAAATATTTTTTCCTACGTATTTAAATGCCAATGTATATTTTTACATCTGTGCACACCTCTCTGTATAAAAAGAAAGCATATACAATATTTCAAATTCATTAAACTCCTCTGCCGAAAGTATTTCCTACTAAGCAACATTCTCAAATAATCTTTTGAAAACAAAAACAAGCTAACAAAACCCGACTACTATGGCTTTAATAAGCAAAGTCATAAATGCTGCTGTTTTACAGAAGAGGCATACCACTAGTCTTTTTAGAAATAAACACATTAATGCTTTGAGATGTCCTTAATTATTTCTTCACGAGTAAAAGTTAAGCAGTAATTAGAAATAAACTACCAATTTTAATTAAAAACCAGTGATAATTCAAAAGCTATTACTCAAATTCATAACATAATTCAGAAATTAACATTTAGAATAGTTGCAAATTTTTAACTCATGTAATATCACATAAACCATAAAACCATAGATTATAAATTGAGCAATGCACTGAACCACACAGAGGAACAATTCAGAAACAACATTTCTGTTTGATACTAGCGTCATAAGAGAACAATTATGCATTCAATTTTAACAGCTCTACCTCAAAGATGTCTGACAAAACAAAGTTTTTTTCTCTCCTTGAATTGAAGCTGATACATGCTTTAAAACATCCCTAACATTAAGTTTTCACAAACCTCTTCAAAGATTCTAATGAATTTTGATGCTTGTATGTAAATGCAGAAAACATTGCTATATACAACACACTGATTTTAAAATAAATTACACTCAGTAAAACCCCAAGCAAATTTTGCCTTTAGTAACTGCTGAAAATTTAAGGACCCGATCCTTTGGATATTTTTGGACTTCAGATTCAAAACAGATGCATCCCTCTAGTGAGGCTGTGACACTCAGGTTTTTTTCTAGACATTATGATGCTCGGTATCAAGTAGCAAAATTGGCATAACTACAGATTATTTCCATTGGTCAGTGCAGACCTATCATTTCTTAAGTGAAAATGAATATTTAACAGACAAGAGAATAATACTTGGCCCTGTCAAATGAATTTATGACAGTAAGAAGAATTAGAATACAAAATAGTTAAAGGAAACCTCCAAACAGCATTGGTGCAGTAAGTCTAACTTCACAATATACATGATCCTATTACTATTTTACATAGGAAAAAAAAAAAAAAAAAAGAAGTTACCTCTTTACCACCACCAGAAACTTTTATCATTCTGTCAACATATTCACGGGCTTTGTCCTCACGACCAAGATGCCACAAAAATATGCCAGCAAAGTACAGAGCCTGCTGTCCTGCTGTTCTACGTTGCTCCTTCAGTTTTGCATCCAGTTCTAGAATAGCATCGCGATCTAAAAAGGTTTTGTTCACAGCTTTTGTTGATAGCATCTCAAAATATTACAAGAAAGCAGCACATAAGTCAAGAGTTTCCAAAGTAGACCTTGTTTTCTGTATTGTGTACTGATAAAAACAGACCCTTGCAATCCAAAATATTAATCAAGTAGAGAGGTAAAAGACAGAAGAGGAGTCCCATCAACACAGTAATTTCTGCAAGAATACTGCTACTTGTTAAACCTCAAATCTGCAGCTGAGACTTCTGCCAGATAAACAGAAACTTGACAATTAGGTTCACATTTATAACAGTGTCCGCCAAATAAGCAAACAGTTCAATCTACGGCAGCCCTAAAATGCTGAACATGAGATGATTTAGCTCTGGAATCCCTGGAAAACCCATGGTGTGTTTCTTAAAACTAAAACTCATTTTTTCATAGCCTCATTGTTGCTGTCAGTTGCTCTCATCACATGAATCCCGCACAGAAATTCCATTTGGTATGGGGGGCTTACTGTCAAGTATTTTCTTTTACCCACATTAAATTCTGATCCATTTTTAGAAGCAATTAAAATCAAATGTCTGACTCTTGAAATGATAATTTTGCTGCCTTACAGTATTAATCCTCAGGGATTCAAATAAGACTGATGTCATTAGTCAGAGCTATTTCACATCCATACTGCTTAACAAAATTGTCAGTAACAGTTAAAAACCTGCACAGTCAGGAAGATACCAGGACAATAGTTTAATGACAACTTGGTTTACTTGATAAACCAACCGTGGTTTTGAGAATATAACTTAGCAAAATAACCTCTGTTTTTAGACTGGGGTAAGGAATACCAGTGTTCACAAAATTTTTTTCTTCATTTGTAAGGTCAGGGTAACTTGAAAGATAGAAATGGCTTGGCTTTAATGACTTCTTAAATTGCAATTCTGCTTGTCCTGGGTTCAGCAGTAGCAGTTTTTTTCTCCTTCCTAGTAGCTAGTGCAGTGCTGTGGTTTCGACTTCAGTCTGAGAAGAGTGCTGATAATACACCAATGCTTTTAGTTGTTGCTAAGTAATGCTTACTCCGATCAAGGACCTTTCAGTCTCATGCTCTTCCAGTAAGAAGCAGCACAAGAAGCTGTGAGGAAGCAGAGACAGGACACCTGACCCAAACTAGTCAAAGGGGTATTCCATACCACAGCACATCATGCCCAGTAGATAAACTCGGGGAAGTCACCTAGAAGGCCCAAGTCGCTGCTCAGGTCAGGCTGCATATTGGTCGGTGGGTGGTGAGCAACTGTATTGTGCTTCACTTGTGTTCACTGTTTTATTTTCCTTTTCCCTTTTTAGTTTTATATTCTTTTTCCTTGTTATTTCCCTTATCATTATTATTATTGGTGGCAGCAGCAGTGGTTTGTGTTATACCTTAGTTACTGAACTATTCTTATCTCAACTTGTGGGAGTTACATTCTTTCGATTCTCTTCCCCACCCCTTTGGGAGCAGGAGGGAAGAAGGGTGGGAGTGAGTGAGTAGCTGTGTGGTTCATAGTTACCAGCTGGGCTTAAACCACGACACTGCTCAAAAGCACCAGCATCAGACAAGAGCCAACAACAGTCATGAAGCTTGATTAATTAGTTTTTTCCCATGAGAGATTTTTCACCATGATAGATAAGTCAGAGATCATTTATTTTTTTTTTTTAGTACTTCATTATAGCATTCACTCTTATCCTTTGCTGGTTTGTGTTTGTTATTTTTGTTCGCAATCTTGGTGTCAATTTAGTACTATATATATAGTATGTCAAATGCAAAGCTGGAGCACACCTTTTTGAATTAGGCAGAGTTAGTCTACAACCCCTAGATCTTCGCACAGAAATGTTTAAAACATGACACAGTACTGTCTTAATGAGCATACCTGGCTTAGGGCTCTTTTTATGGGCATAAATCAGAGCCATCATTGAACAAAGCGACACCTCCTGTTTGTTTTTAATAGACTCCAACTGTCGAATCCCCTCTTGGATGTCACCTGGTGAAACAAGCACAGAATAGGCTATAATATTTGGCAAGATAGAGAATATCAACATCAAACATCAATCTCGCTTAATTTTTCCCCTCTATATTTTTCTTCTGTATTTCTGTTAACAGCTTCTTCATAACTGCCTTCATTATTCACATACCCACTTTCACTTCCGGTACAAGTCCTTCAGACAGACACAAGAAAGAAAAAAGCATCTCCGTGCAGAGAACTTGAAAGGAGTTACACACTAGTTCTGCCAACTGCCATAAAGATGAAAATCATCTTTATTGTTTGCTTTATACCAGCATTGAGCAGCTCTTCTTGCTCCTGTTTCTTTAGATGGCCAGATATTTTGCCTTGCTCGTGTGAAACTTTTGAACACCAGTGTATAAGACAGTATCAGAAAAAATAGAAACTTGTTGATTGCAAAGCAAACAAAAAAGTCAGGAAGTTTGGAAACAGATACCTCACCTCAAAACCTTCTGAATCCCTCCTCGCCCTCTGCCACAGCCTTCCCCTACCCGAATTACCTATAGTATTTTGCGACATCCTTGAAATACGGATTTAGCAAAATAAAACTTCTCAAAACAGTTTAATGTACGCAAAGACCCTCTCAATAGGCATCCGCTGTCAGCTCCTCTGAGGCAAATGCATACAACAAAGTTAGATACAGCTGCATTGAAGGGAAAAGCTCAAACCGGGGTGTGTATGGGGGGCGTGGTCGTGGGGGGCACGAAACACTGGCAACCTTCTCAGCATGGAAAACATTCAAACTCCACGATATTGGTTTCTTTCTGTGCTAAAGATTGAATTTTACGACGTAAGGAAACCCAGAGTCTGGGACGGACGGCACACACCAACCAGCTGCCCAGCCCCACATTACCTTCCCTCAGGGCACCGTAGGCTCGGTAGAAAAGCAACACGGGATCGCTGCCCAGCCGCCCCAACGCCTCCTCCGCCGCAGCCCGGACGTGGTGGAAGTAGCCTTCTCGGCAGTAATAATTGAGCAGGGCCTGCAGGAGGGGCGGCCGCGGTTCACTCCTGAAAACGCTTCACCCCGGCCGGCATCCCCTCCCGCGGATCGCCCCCCCCCCACCCGCCAGCCCGGCCGCTGCGCAGCCCCACACCCTGGGAGGGCCCCGGGGCAGGACGGCGCCAGCCGGCAGCGCCCACCTGCACCACCTCCGCGTCCATCGTTGCTACCCAGCGCCGCTACAGCCGCGGGCCAGGCCCCGGAAGGGTGAGGAAGGGCCTGGCAGCACGCTGCCATTGGCTGGTTTAGCGGGACCTCCCGCTGCCATTGGCTTGGAGGGAAATGAGGCGGGAGTTACACGGGAAGAAAAACCGGCGGAAAAGGGCGGCCCGGCGGCCTATTGGGCTCTCGGGAGCACGCGCAATTGAGGCCCCGTGCCATTGGGTGCCGGGCGGAGAGGGCGGGGTTTGAGCACAGCTGGTTGCGGGGTGAGGCGCCCTCTGCCGGCGGTGCCGCGCGGTGCCGCCGGCTCTCACTCGGGTCGCTCCCAGCAGCGAGGGCTGACGGTGACGGAACGCTGCAGGGCAGCCTGGAGGGTCGGCTTGTTTCCTTGCCTGTTTTTGGCTGGACATACGACTGAGTGGAGCACGCTCCCTGTGTTTTGTAATGTATCTTGGTACTGAACACTTCAAACTATGTGAAAACACTTCAAACTCTGTAGAAATGAAATAGCAATGGAGTAAAATCCAATACAAAAAGTTCTCTACACCCCCTTCCCCCCCACCCCCTTTTTTTTTTTTCCTACTTCTAGGGAATTACAGACTGGGAAAGACTAGGAGAGCTCAGGTTTTCCCCTTGAGCTGAAAGCATGCCCAGCCATCGTTTCTAGACGCCAGAAACAACTCACCCTTGCTAAACCACACTCTTCTAGAGCATCTGTGCTGTCTGTCCCACATGAAAACCACCCATATTGCCATATAGTACAAGGAGGAGAACCCATCTTGCACTAAACTGGCAGATGAAGCTGTTTCTTCCAGTGGAGAGCACTCAGAGCAAGCTTTCCTAACAAGTCCATCACACACAGGACTACTCCGTTGCACGCTCCTCATTCCCAGTGTCAGGAGGGTGCCAAAGAATATTTTTTTTTCTTGTTGGCCCAGACGATTGTCAAAATTCCCTGTTGTAAGGGATGCTCTACTTGTTTTGAAGTGACATTTCAGCTTCTGTAACATTGCAAAACTAATACAGGTATGAGGAAAAACTATTTTTGCATGGCCACAACCTGTGATCAGCAGTGAGAGTGGCACAGTTCTCATTTACGTTAAAACTACTTCCTTGAGAAAAGCTAAGGTTAAAAAGCTGCTCATACAATATTAAAAACTATTATTCAGTTTACTACATTATTTTTGAAGCAGTCTATTCATTCTGACAGTTTTTTGATAATTAACATACTTTTTAAGGTAACATTTTAAGACACAGTTTTGTCTGCATATTAATCTGAAAATACTTACATTTTTATTTTGATACTTACGCATTCCATCAAACTTTTAGACTCCTTTTTTTTTTTTCATATTGCATTTCAGAACAATTTGAAGGAGAAACATTTTCCTGCCCCAAAAGATTTGTGATGAATTTCAGAGATGATGCTATGAAATTTTATTACTGCATTAGCAACTGAGCAAGCATACGGAATACAATTGTTCATAAACTGACTTTAGTTCAGTATTAGTTCAGTATTTACCTCTGAGTGTTTTCATTGTAAGTTGGGGAATGCAATATAAAAGCATGTAAGCATATAAAATGAGCATTTAATAAATTCACTGAAGCAATTAGCAAAGAATAACCAACATGTCTACTTTCTAGCTGCATTTGCATCCTTCCACGTAAGTATCCACACATCTAGCTTTTAGAAATGTGGTACTTCCAGAGAGATTCTAAAACATTCCTGAGGAAAAGAGCGGTGGTTGTTCATTCTGACTCTGATTCGCCTTTTTCAGAAATGCACTTGCATATGAGAAGTTCTGTAGCTTATTTGTGAATAGCAACTAGGAAGAATAAACTGGTTCTCATAATCCAGGCTGTGAACTGTCATGTATCTAATACTATGTTCAGTCCTCGTTTTCTTTTCATAAACTTGTGGATGCTGTCTTGTCATTCCTGCTCAAAGCCTCGTGGGACAAACTCAGGACAGCTCTGCTATTTGGTGGTTGAGTACCCCACTGGATGGAGCTGTGGCATGAACTCAGGGCAGTACTATGGATACATGTGGAATCATCATGCTCAATGTCAAATACATATTGAATTAGAAATTCCTAGTTGAACTAACAAGCAAGTCCCGAAGATTTGCTCACACGGAAGAACAGTGTAGCTGCCTGTAAAGGTTTTCAGTATCTTCTTATTCTGTGGTTTTAGAAGCATACCTTTTTACATTAATCTCACAGAGTAAAGAAAAAAGGAACATACAATAAAAAATGTAATCTTTATTATTTTGGCGCATTAATAATGTTCTTTAGCATCAGTTAGGGTAACAGTACATCTTCCTGCATGCAGTTCACTAATACAGTATTAGTCAATAATTTTAATAAAAGTAATCTATATTTAATTTTCCTGTGTAAGAAACATAAAATGTCCTGATGTGTTGGATTATACAATTTTGCTACTTTCTCTGTGTGAAAAAATATTGTGGACCCAAGGTAACATTTAGAACTGTTCTAGTGCAACATGAACCAAAAAAATCTGTGAGTAAACATGAGAAAAGATTAAGGATTCTGTGAAAGGTTGTATCTGAAAACTTATGATGCAGGCACTGCTTAGACATTCAATTTAAACTTTACACCATTTTCCAACTGCAAAAAACAGATTTCAAAAAGAAAATTATGACGTTAATTCACAGAAAGCATTGACATTTTTGCTAATATTGAAAAAAACAAACAAACAAACCCAAAACCCTGCAGGTATCCACCCTTTCATTTATACCTTGTTCTCTGGAGTTCTTCTGTAAAAAAGTGCTATGGACCAAAAGTAATAAAAATGGTGTGACATCAACCTGAAGATAAAATTCTGTTCTCATTTTATGTACATAATGCTGAAAAATAAAATAAAATGATTTTTACAGTATTTATATTTGCTTATAAAATCCTAACATTATTTTCAACAGGTTTAGTAGTTTTCAATATCTGTACAGTTTGGATATACACTGTATGCTTCAAAAATGTAAAACAAATAAGCTCCTAATTAGTTGCAAAATATTGCTTAATGGTATGAAGGAATGAGGTCTTGTAGAGTAGTTTATTTCATTTAGCTCTGATGTATGCCTTCCCATATTTAGGAATCCTGGACAGTCAAAGGAACAGCAGCATAGGCAATATAAACATGCACTGATAGCATCCAAACTATCTATAATGGCAGATAATACATAATTTTACCTGTTGAATGCTTGTACGCTACGCTTATTGTGGTACATATTTGATGCAATAAATGTGCTAAGGTCATTATCTGTTTGCTCAAACATGCACCACAGGTTAAAAATTACTATTTACATAGCAGAGGGCTTTTCATTAATGTGTACAACAACATCAATCTTACCGAGAGCTGAAGATGGCTAAACAATACTGCAGGATAAAGCAGGACAACTTTATAAAGGGCTCTTTTTAATCAATTTGGAGGGCTGACGCAGATTCATTTATTATTTGTGTGCAGAAAGACATTTGGCAAAGGCAAAATCTGTGACTTCACGCCCAGAAAGAAGTTCGAGCTTTCTGAAACAAAATGGTTTGTGCAAAAACTGATCTGTTTCTACTGTTCTTTTGAGTTATAGGGGATTTTACAGGCGAACCAAGACTTGTTTGGATATGATACAACATGAATACATTAATTAAGCACCTCAAAATCTATTATTCCTTCCCAGAAACACTGTGATAAAAAAATCTGTTGTTCTTTGTGACTTAATGTTATTATCATGCATGATCTATAAGTGCAGCATGCCTTCATGCAAATCATTTCTGCGTCTATACTAGCCATATAATAGAACACCTGGCCCTTGTACCTGTAACAGTGTACTTAATCCCCTTTCCCAACAGAAGCCCCATTTACAAAAATAGTCACATATCATAAACAATATATGAATAAAAATAAGATGAATCCACCAACACAGATTTTGTAAAAATACGACATATGTGGCAGTTGAAATGCAAACAGTGGATACAGTTACCATATTGTTTTATGCTAAACACACAAATACTTGGTTTGCACCCCTTTAACTGGTCCCTACAGTCTGTGTAGCCATTTTTTCTCTCCTCTTCAGCAGTGTCAGCTGGTAGTGAGAACAGTAACCTCCTGTCAAGGCTGTTTCCCTATATCACAGTCACAGCCACTGTCTTTTAATAGGCACTGACCTTTAATGTACAGTATATTTGTAAAAATTGTCCGTTTGGCATAGACCTCCAGCCGGAGTCCTGTTGACACGAACACATGATCCTTACAGGGTATGAACTATTTTGCACACAGATGATTTTGTTTGATATTTACTTTTATTTCTGACCAGCTTTATCTTCCTTTTCATGCTTTTCTTTGACTGGCCTTGTTACATGGTCATAAGAAGGCGGACAAACTGCTGTTGATGCGGTTACAGTTTTCTCTGTAAATGAGTTTTCATTTAATTTGTCAATGAGAATTTCATCTTTTATGCCTTGACCAGCCCCACCTTCAGTTTTGTTTTTGTTATACATAAAGGAAGCTTGTTTTACTGTTCGTTTTAAAAGATGACGTCTGTAAGCCCGCTGGATAATGACAGCAGATACTTCCTCCTGTTTTCTCTTTAATGTGGTTGTAATTGGTTCATAGGAAGCTTTTGAAGGATTGGATGCCATAAACCGATCTTCCATCTGTATTCTGAGGGCGTCCATCTCCCCACTTTCCCCCAAAACACGCTTTGTGAAAGCAAACAAGATGTCAAGACAGTGAATTCTGTCACCGCTTACCATGGGCAGATCCATTGCAATAAGTTGGACTTTGTTTGGTTTGGGCAGATGAAGAGGAGGCTCAAGTGCTGCTGCAAAATCAGATAATTTCTCAAATTCCATGAATTGTGTTGCATCAGGATCAAACTTCTCCCAGACTTCATAGAACATCTCAAAGTCATCCTCGCTCAAGGGTTCGGCACTTTCTTCAGTAGCAACACCGAAGTTCTCCAAAATCACAGCAATGTACATGTTCACCACTACCAGAAATGATATGATAATGTAGCTGACAAAGAAGA
>JBCJKH010009842.1:0-24648 GCA_039877255.1 Loriculus beryllinus | reverse complement strand
CTCCATCCCTGGCAGTGTTCAAGGCCAAGTTGGACAGAGCCTTGGGTGACATGGTTTAGTGTGAGGTGTTCCTGCCCATGTCAGTGGGGGTTGGAACTAGATGATCTTAAGGTCCTTTCAAATCCTAACTATGCTATGATTCTATGCTTCTATAAGCAAAAATTAGAATTCACATTTTTTTATATATGTCCTGCAGGAAATCACATTCTTCAATTTATCTCCTGCAAGTTATCTCCTGCAATCTATCTCACAGATAAAATGGGTTTGTGCCCTGCATTTTATTTTTAGGTGAGATCAAGGACTTTGTAAGGACTTAAGGCTCTTTAATATATTGATTATATTGATATTGACTTCAATGTTTGTTGTGGGTTTTTTTGTTTTGGTTTGGTTTTTGTGTGTGTGTGGTTTTTGTTTTTGTTTTTTTTGTTAATTTGTTTGTTTGTTTGTTTGTTTTTTGGTTTTGTTTTTTTTTATTAAAAGAAAACTTTTGCAAATTTTAAGGGGAATTCCTTTAGTGTTTTCTGTTGTGGCCTGAATTAAAAATTAAAGCAGTGTTTCTTGCCACTCAAGAATTATTTTGATTCAGAAGCAGGATCACTGTATCTAGAGAGGAAAAAGATTGTTTTAATTTCTCCCTCAACAGCTGTATGTCCATTTATATGGCCTTTAAAATATAATGATCATACAGCACAAGTAACACTAGGTAATTGTTCATCACATGAACAATTCCCAATAAAGGGAATTTTATGAACAGATAACCCTATTTTCTATAGTCAACTGTATAACACATTTAAGACTTTGGATGTTTGGATTTACTCACATCCTTGGTGTAAGCATGGAAGAAAACTTGGTGTTAGGTGATTATGTTTGCATGCAAACACTGACACTTGTTATAGTGTCCAGTAGCCATCTACAGAGGCCATGCTTCCTGCTCTGTTTTGCACACTGCTTATGTTGTCTTCTGAACATTTTCTTTGGTTCATTTTAAATCTCAGATGATTCACTGATATGTCTGATATCCCACTGATATGTTCAGTTATATGTACCCAGTGATAAACTAATGACTAGAAAAGATTTTCTCTCAAATGGGCAAGACCTGTTGCTGGGGAGTTTTGGGGTTTTGAGTACTTTCCAGTGCTTGGAATTACCTGGGCCTCTGGTCCAGCTGGTGGGAAGCTTTCAGGCAGCTCACTCTCTTTTTCTTGTAGGAACAGAGTTCAGTCTAAGTACTGCAGCTATATTGGATAGATTTTCTTGATCTCACCAGAGTAATTGCTTGATATAGCAGGACTTTTTTCCCCTTTCTGGTGACATAATTTCTTTTCTTGAGGTTTCTCATTTTGTATATTAAAGACTTTAAGCTTATTTACCACAATCCTACCCTGGCCCTTCATTCTTGCCTTATACTTCCCTGCTCTGCTGGAATTTTATTTAATCTCTTTCATTCCAAAGAGAATTGGGCTCATTAAAACTTGGAGAAAGGTTTTTCAACAGGGGATTACAGGCTCAGGACCTGTCTGTGGAGGCATGTATATTGTGCATATGTGTGTGTCAGTGAGAAAGAGGGAAGAGGAACTGACCAAAATAAGGAAGCTCCCTTATGGCTTCTCACGTAGAAAGTATTGTGGTTTTGTGCTTTAGTTTCTTTCTCCAGTTGTCATTTCTGAGAGTGTCTGTCTGTCTGCCTGTCTCTCTCAGGGAATGGCAAACTTAATCCTTAAAAAGTCAAGATGTGTTTTAAAGTTTCACTCCAATCTCAGGCATCAGTTGAATCTTTTTGAGATTCTTTTCATGAAAATCAATAATAATAAGCAAATGGAATTGCTTTAAATAAACTTTATGGTCATGATGACTAATGAGTTCCATGTTTTCTATCTCTTTCCGCAGAACCACTGAAAGAGATCTGGAAATGGGTCATTTAAAACATCAATAATTTTATCAATAATTTTGTTTTGTTTTGTTTTAATTTAAATTAATTTAAATTACTGGATTTTTCCCCTCCCACCTTTCTTTATTTTAGCCTAAATTTGGTTAGTTGAAGTGAAGTAGGATGTGAAGATAGATTAAAGTTTTCTATCAGCTTAAATTGGTTAGTCTTGCTATAGATTGGAACTGGAACTGAGTCTGGAATAATTTCTCTTTCCACTTCAGTCATTGCTTCTGTGAAAAAATATTATAGCTATGAAACTAAGGATCTCAAGCATCCATCTTGCTTTGCATTTGCTTGCTACACCTACTGGTGGGATCCTCTGACAGCTCAAGAAGGCAGGGAGTGACTTTGTATGAAACTTGAATATTCCTGTACAGAGAAGCATAAAGGATTCTGTTGAACAAACAGGCAAAACAATTTGAGAAGGTTTGATACAAGTCACTTTCTCAAGGTCAGGACCTTGTTATGCCTAAGTCTAGGTAGACAGATGTGTCCAGTCTGTGTTGTGGACTCTGCAATGTCCCTGGGCAGTTGTATTCCCAGTAACTGGAAGACCTGTGTAAGTCATGGTTAGAGCTCATTGCTCTAATGGGCCTTAAAGAATACCGTTGGCTAAGTCATCTCTCAATACATACTGCGACAAATCCAAAGCAAAGATCTAAGGTTATGTACCAAAAGTCTACCTCAATGACAGAAAAATTGTTGTGAGGATGTGTATGCAGACAGCAAATACACAGCACTTCTTTTAACTAGCTTATGAAAAGAAACTTCTGAGTGGATGTATTTTTAAAGTTGGCTGTCTCTTTAATAGTTACTATTAACTTCCCAGGTTATCAAAGAAGAATGCTTGTCTGAGAATGACCTCCTTTTACAGTAGAGATACACAGGGCATACATGTATTTCACATGGAACATTTTTTGCCACAAGCATAAGAAAGGAACATGGGAACAACCAGTCTGGTAACAGCACTTAAACTTATTCTGTTTTGGGTATACATATAGTTTTGTTTAGTTGAGGTGAAAATGTAAATCCCAAGAGGATGCATAAGTAGACAAGAAGAGGGAAAACAAACACTGTGGGTGTAACTAGAGTGACAAGCCTAATGGGGGAGTCAGGATTGGGGGTAGGAAGGAGATGCTGCAAAGAGACAGGAAGAAAAAAGTATGGCTGCAAAAGCACTGAAGGATCACAAGGAGTTTGAAGGGAAATGGGTATGAGAAGGTCATAACAGTGAGGCCATCAGTGAGCAGCCCAAAGTTCTCAGTCCGTGCTGCGAGAGGCAATCTCAATGGTGATGGTGCTTTGGAGAGCCGTGGCTGTGCTGCCCATCTCCACACTCACCTTGCTTCTGCAATTGCATATCTTTGTGGCACCCCTTAACCACCTCCTCCCATAGAGTTGCCTCTTGTAATTGTATTTCTACCTTTCCCTGAGAGCCATGGGCCTGTAAGATGGCCAGCACAGTGCCTTACGTCCCCATCACCATCTACTCCAGGGAGGAGGGCAAAGGAACAACTGGTGGGCTATTGCCTCTGAGATGGCCAAGTTGCAGTCATAGAGAATAGCTGCATACAGACAAAAACGTGGTGCATAACTTCTGGGTTTGCCTTTGAGACTAAGAGTGTCATGTAATCAGTGAATGCTAATTTTTTCATCCAGTGATCAAGAATGTGGCTGCTGTCAAACTCAAAACATCTCAAAGCAAAAAATAGCATGAATCCCAGCTTCCTTATGAAACATTTCTTTCAGATCCAGCAAACTACTTAATTTCCTTCCATTTTCTTTTGTTATTCTGCTGTTGTTTACAGAATCAGGTTCTTTTTACTCAGCTCTACAAAATGAGCGTCGTGGCTGTTCTTACAAGGGACAATGGTTTTAAACTAAGAAAGGAGATATTCAGGTTGGATGTGAGGTAAAAGTTCTTTACAATGAGGTTGCTAAAATACTGGAGAAGGTTGCCCAGAGAGGTGGTTGGATGCACCATCTCTGGGGATATTGAAGACCAGATTGGATGTGGTTCTGGGTAATGTGATCTAGCCAAAGATATCCCTGCTCATTGCACCTTTGAAGGTTGAAGGTCCCTTCCAACCCAAGTCATTCCATGATTCTCTGAAGCACTCACATCATTGAAGCTGTTGTGAAGTCTTTGGTTAGTGTGTTGATACAGCTGGATCCTATCAGCCTTACGTACTCCAATGGACATGTGTTATGGTTTACAGTGTAATCAGATGATTTCTCAGTTACACCTTGTAATTTCTAGAGGATCTCTCACATTAAAACACACAAGCTGGCCTGGAATAAAATATGACTAATGGCACCATATTCTGCTCTAAGCTGCTAAACCAAGAACAGTGACTGAAAGGCTGGGATTAGTTGTTTGCAATGAAGATGGTCTTGTTGAAATATTTTATCTATTTAGATATCATCAGATGTAAACTCTTCTTAAAGTTTGTCATTGTTTTATGTTGGCAAAACAAATACCAAAATTCCCAACAGTTGAGATTTTCTTCATCCTTCAGTTCAAACTCAAGTTTATTAGGAATACAAAAAGCTGGAAAACTTAACATAAAATCTTGACTTTGGTTTCATCCCACCAACTGTGATGGCTGAACTCTAAGTCTAGTCACACAAGGTTTTCTCTGCAGTTGACAGAAGATCTTTCAGAATGACTAAAAGATAGGTAGTTTTCACTGACTAAAAGTAGAGTACTTAGTGCTTTAGGCAAGCGTCTGAAATAATTAGATAAGATGAACCCAAACCTTGAGATGTCAAAAAATGTTTCAGATTAAATCTTTCAACCCCTGCTTTCAACCAGAAAAAAAGAACTGGTTAAAAATAACAATAATAGTACAAACGTGATATATAAAGCTTTTAACCTATTGCAGTCTTATCAAGACTGCAATTTAGCCTTCAGTTATCTTCAGTTTGAAGATGGATTTCGAAACAGAGCCAACCCCACAATTTCTGACATATGCCTTTGGTGTCCAAATTGTACTTCCTCATTGCCACGTAGAGGAGAAAAACAAGAATGCTCCACTGCAAGTCGTGTGAAAGTTGTAGTATTTCCGGTTTGCAACTGGCAAGCAGATTATGGTTTTATTGAGCATAAATAAATAAATAGCATGTTGCCTTTGTTTTTGATTTCCATAACCCACTTAAGATGGTTCTTAGCTGAAAAGGAGAAACACCTAAACAAGGAACCTCCACTCTGAATTCAGTGGGTAGCACATCCCTGTTTGAAACACCAATACTGGGTATTAGATTTTTGATTAGCCATGTGACTATACTCTGCTTTTTTTCTGGGTTGATTGATTCTGAATGTTTGACTGTTCCTGTGCATTCTTAATGATTGTTTGTTTGGTTGGTTGTTTTTTTTTTCCTGGGATTCAGAAGGTGTTAATGAATTTCTTATCCACTCTCAGCCTCTTGAAAACATTATTCTTTACTTACTGAATATAAAAATAGCAACTGCTTGCTCAAAATTTTTAAGCATGAGTCTTACTAGTATAAAAATATTTTAATTAATTAATATTTTAATTATCTAAATAGAAAGTCCTTTATTGCTGTAGTAACAAAAATTTATACTCACATTGTGATATCTTCAATAATTATTTCTAAAAGTAGTATTTGATAAATACTGCAATGATGGAATGAATTCAGGAACAGGAATCTGGTTTTTAAGTTGAATTGTAAGGTAAATTATGATACCATATGTAATAATAATGTATTCAAAATCAGAGTAATTGCTGAAATTTTTATGGCATATATATGTGCATATAAGCTTATTTATGAATATGTGCATTTAAAAATATTAAATCTTTAATATGCTTTATATTAATTTTCTGTGTATGTGTATTTATGTATTTGGACATCTTTTTCCATTCAGACAATGTCAAGTATTAAAACTTCCTTACTCAAGCTCATTCAGCTGCATTGCAATAATGGCTGCTCTTTCTCCTCCTTTTCTTTTTCTGACCTGGCAGATATGTTTCAAAGAGGAAGAACACAGATCCTCCTTCTCTTTTTCCATGGTTGAAAAAACCTCCAAAGATCCTCTAAACACAGAAAGGCCCTCTATAACTTGCACAAACACTGATGTAGATGAGCCTTATTCATACAGAAATTGCAAGATGTACAGCATAAGACAGTGTTGTAAATGATAGAAAATAATTTCATCCATTTTATCTTGGTTTGAGAAGTCCTAGCTTTGGGACGTGCGTATGCGTTGTTTGTCTTACGAGAAAGCCCAAGGAGCTCTTTTGTTTGCCTGCTTCACTGCCTCAGCTCTACCATGTAAAGTTCTCTTCTGTGGATAATAGCTAGTTCTGCTTTTTTGTTTCCCTTTCTCTCTTGTCTATGTCTGCAATAGAACGCCTGTACTACAACTGCAATGAAGATGCTGAATGGTCTAAATGATGTGAAGGATGGACTCTTTCTTGGAGATATTTTTCAGGTGAAATTTAGTAAGACCTTAATGGAACTTCTATTTCTATTGCAGATCAGAAAGATAGAAGCAGCTTTCTTGATGCATGTAGAAGACTCCCACAGAAATCCATAAGGCCTTGGGTTCACAGGACATGCAGTGAAAAACTGGCTGAAATGCTGGGGGAAGGCAGGTCAGTGTAAGGAAGAACTCCTCATGTATAAGTATTCCACAAATACCAGTGACTTTGATGGGCCAATGCAAGGCTCCCCACCACAGCACGGACTGTATCCTCTGAGAGGCCTCGTCTTGCAGACTTACTTCTCTTTCTGTGAGGATCCCAGCTTTCCCTTCCTCCAAGCAATTGCAGTAACGTGTCTTTCTGTGGTGGCCTGTGTACGTTGAGACAAATGTTAGGAAATCTGATCTGTCTTTTAATACAATTTAGCTGTTGAAATAATCTAGCATCATGTAACCAAGCAGTTCTTCGTGAATTGACAGGCAAGTTCTCCACAGACCATAAGGCTAGAACTTCTTGATTAATGAATTTCCCAAATGCTGTACAGCCAACGCTAACTGCTCCTGCCACTGCAGGGTCTGAATGCCTTCTCCTTGTTGTTCTAACTCTTCACAGTTAGTTATTACTGGCAGCTCAAATAGAAATGGGTATAGCTAAGGATGCTTGGCAATTTGCATTATAAAAAGTTGTTTTCAATGGCTTTAATTTCTCCAAAGTTTAATTTGTTTGTAGTTTTCCACACTAAAAATTTTATTCTTTATGTGGTGGTGACAGGAAAGGGGGAGAGAGGAAGAAATGTAGTAGGTAATAAACATAACTAGATAGACTGAAAGCTAGGATTTTATCCATTATTCTCTGTAGAAATATGTGTATTTTTTACCCACCCCTTCTGTGAGCAAGGACAGCAGAGGGTGTTTGTGGCATGGAAGGTGGTTCCTGTGGTTGCTCCTTTATAAACCCATGCTTGTGTGTCTGAAAACCTGTTTGCAGATGGTCACGCTTGTGACAGCTGGCAGTTAATTTTTCCGCTGCTGCTGCTGTGTGTGATATATGCGCTTCTATCACTTTCCAGCAGCCATGTCCCATCAGCACAGCCAGGCTGATCATGTCCCTTCTGGAGGTGGTGTGGGGTCCATCTGTCCTCACCATGGCCAAGAACTTCTGTAATGCTGGGCACAGGACATGCAAACCTTGATTCAAGGACATATGAATGGAAAAGAGGAGATAGAAACCTCCTTTTAGGGGGAAACAGCCTTGTGCAGATGGCAGATGGGTGTCAACATTGCTGGGGAGGAAGGAGGCAGTGGGGCCGGAGGAGACCTGGAAACTTGGAAACAGGACAGCTGCATGCCTAGCACTGAATGCTCTCATATAACTTCTGTAGGAATTACATGCGTGCATGCACGCACACAGTTATGCAGCTCTGAACTGCAGGAGCACTAATACTATTTTCCGTTTTTTCCAAGGGTGTCCATGCTCAGAGGGTGAATTGAGGCTGTGTCATAAAGACAGCAGCTCCCTGCAGAATCCCTTCCTCCATCGTGGCAGCTAAAGTTGATGAGCAGAGGGTTGCTAAAGGAGAGAATATGGCTTTTGTGACTTGGGTGTGAGTTGTAACCCACACTTCTATTTTTCTGAATTACTAAGTTGTTGCTTGGGCATTTTTTTTTTTTTTGTTGTTTAACTAAGAACTGTTTGTTGTAAAATACGTATTATGCTGATGAACTATGTAGAAATAAGTCCTTACAAAACTCATTCTGCCTTCAGAACAGATTTTTGATAACACCTTGTAAGTAAGCCGTGAGACTACATATTTAAACATTTAAGTGTTTTGAGCTATTTTCATTAAGTGTTTCTTCATTAAGAACAGTCCATCCTGTGCATTAAATAGACAGAGACTCTGGGGGGAAATAAGTGTATAATACTTGAATGAAACATTGTCTTGGCACTTAGCAGAGAGAAGAAAAATGTAAGGCTTCCTGTACAAATTTATTTGGATATTTTTTAGATTTTGAAAGCTTAACTGGGCTACCCTAGTCCTGTATTCAATTTAAATCATTTGTATTTGTTATTTAAGCTAATATGGACATTGTTTCTTTGAGTCTTTTCACATATGTGTGTGCTCAAACATATATGAGTTTATGTAAAGTGTATTTATTAGGTATGCATGAAAATATGTGAAGAGATATACGTTCGGCCAGAGCTTTCTCATTCCTTATCTGCCACATGAGACTTTCAAAATGACGGTTTCCTGTTTACTTGTTAATTCATCATTATAAAATCCAAATGCTGTTTGTGTTCTCAGTGCTCTTTGTGCATATCTGGATTTTTAAGCATATACTTTATTTTCATAAAATGAGAACGAGACATTATTTATATCACTTTGATGTTATTTTAACAAAGAGAATACAGACTGCTTTTAAAAATTATTCTCCCATTATCTGAATGGTAATTACTAGTGACATTCACTGAAAAACTTGAAAACACAGTTTTTAAGTTGTGCTTGTATTCCTGCTATTTTCAAATCCTATATTTAAAAGTAAATATATGTGTCACTTTCGTGTTGCCACTGATTCTACACGATGCCACTGATTCTACAAAGTGACAGGACTTGCAGTGAGCTACGCTGAACAAAGGAGATAAAAAAAGGAAGGTTGCTTTGGCATGGTAAAGGCTTGAAAATGATGTTATTTCTTCACTGCCAAGCACTCTTCCTCAGTTTATTCTGAGGCCAACTGTCAGATCTGCTGAGTCAGTTTTCTCTGAAGTACACTGAGGATTTTGGACAATAATAATGACTGAATTAGATGGGGGCACGTTCTGGTCTTTCTGGATCTTCAAGAAACTGCAAGTTTGGACAGCTTGACCTTCTTGTTATTCACACAGGACTTGTGCTGGAAACTCCGGTTTTCTGCTATTGGAACAAACACAGGTCCTATGCTAGAGGAGCCTCTGGCCATTCCCAGACATTGTTTATGGCAGGAGTTCAGGAGGATGTGAGCCAGCTTTCTTAGCCATTTGCACCATTTTTCTCCCCTTCCCCCACCCAATCTACTCTTTTTTCCACTGTTATGAGAAAAAAAGTCTTTATAGCTATCTCTACAGCAGCCTCCCTGCTGATGTTCCCAGCAAGCGTAGTCTTCTTAATGCAATATGGTAAGATTGGCCACTTTGACTGCATTTTGCTGGGATATCTTTGATCCTGTAATAAAACTTCATTTGCAGGAAAAAGAATGGTTTAACCAGCATTTAGTGGAAACATCTGTAGAAGCCTGTGAGTTTAATTTCTTATTTTCCCCTCTTTGCCCTCCCTAAAGAAACCCTAACTATTGGTCATTTTGACACTTTTCCTTCACCCTTGCCCTCATATTTTATGCTACAAATTTGTTATCCAGAAATGTTACTGGGTAGTTGGGTATTACTGTATTCTGTAATACTGCATTTGCTACACAGGGAAGTGAGATCTCTGTTGATCTGCTTGAACACATCTTTTGACATTAACCACATGGTGCTCCTTGATGAAAGGAAACATTTAATGGATCCAGACGGAAATCCTATTTTCTTCTTTGGTCAATGCCAAGTCCTCAGCTGCACATGATGTTCTTGTGTGTGAGCTGTAAAATAAGAAGAAATTTTGAGAAATTAAATCTGTCCTACTGTGGTACCTGGACACCAATTATTGTTTCAGGTGACGATGCAATCTGTCATTTACAGACTATGTATTCTCATCTTTGGCTGATGCTGCTTCCTCTGTGGTGATTGTCCAAACTGGATCCAAGCATGAGGCATCTTGATTCTTTCTGTACTAATGCTTTTCCTGTGGGCCAGGGCCCCACGGATGGGTAATGGATAAATTCTTTGTATGATTTTGTTAACGTGATAAAATTCTTAAATTGTGGTAAACTGTTTTAGGAGAACAATTTCTTGAAAGAGCCTAAGAAACTTTTCTACATGGAATATTTTAAATTTATTAATAGATTAAAGACAGAAAATAAGGTTAAAAAATTGGAAAAAAGTCATTCCTGTTCCTGTACTGAAACAGTTGAAATAAAGTGATAAAGAATGCCAGTAATAAAGACATAGTAAATAAAACTAATTAAAAATAGCCCCTTGAAACTGTTTAAAAGCCAAAACAAAACACAAAATCCCCCCTCAATCAAAAAGAAAAAAAAAAAACCCTTTTGTGCATGCTATGAAATTGAAATCCAGAGATTGTGACTGATAAAGACTAAGAATCTTTTCATTCTGGGTGCCAGAAATTTACATTGAGATATGAAAATGAAAATAGTTTTTTGGTCACAGCATGTGCCACAACAAGACAAGATTTTAGCCTGATTCTCTTGTCTTGGATTCCAGTTCTAATAGCATTCCTGTTTAAATAGCTCTGCACCCTGTTTAACAGGGCTATTTTTAAAGCATGTGCAGTAGATGGCTTTAAGTATAAGGGCTGAACAAAACTGATGGCTTACTTTTCTTAATATTTTGTCCATTTAATCAGCCAACCATTAACATTACATTTCTTCACATAACTTTATTTTTTCATTCAATACTTCAGAAATGTTGTATATTTTCTCATATCTTTAACTACATTGTTTAGGTTAATGAGGTCAGACTCTTCTGGAAGAAATGGAAGGTTCATATAAAGATGTGCAGCAAAGCCTATCTATGGGAAATTGCTGGATATTTTATCCAAGATTGTACATGATAGCAAGAATGCTTATATTGCATTTTGCCAGCAGACAATTCCTTAGCTATTTAAAGCTCTGCAAAACAAAACAAAACAAAACCAAACCCCAAAAGCAACCAATAAACAAACAAAAAACCCCAGAGTAACCCCTCCTCCTCCACCCCCCCTGGAAATGAGGACATAGTCTTTATTGAGTCTAGGGATGCTTAATTAGAAATTAAAAAGGCATCACTGCTTTCACTTTCTTGAGAATTTGGAGAAAACAAAGAATATTGGTGGCATGTCTGAGAAATACAGGTTTCAAATAGTGCTTGTAGTAGTACCTTGGAGTACTCTACCTGTCTTATTACAAACTTCTGCAAACACTGGCCTGTAAATAGACTTTATGAAAATAATCAAAGTGTGAACTCAATATAGCATGTGTGTGATATACTGCAGTGTTATTAAAGTTCTGAGTCACTCAAGCCTTTAAGAGGGGAATGACAGAAGCACTCTTTGCAAATGCGAATAAATTAGCAAGACAA
This sequence comes from Loriculus beryllinus, assembly GCA_039877255.1. Taxonomy (NCBI): domain Eukaryota; kingdom Metazoa; phylum Chordata; class Aves; order Psittaciformes; family Psittacidae; genus Loriculus; species Loriculus beryllinus. Next base: position 13,065 of record JBCJKH010009842.1, on the reverse strand, counting down.
AAAGTTTGCAAGAAGAAAACAAAGCACACAGTTGTTAGTACTGTAAAGGTGTATTTGGAATGGTTGGTGAATGATGGTGTTATGGCTATTTATGAAGAAATAGAAAATGACAATGCCCTCAAAGAATGTCTGGGAACAAATTCTATGCTGAGCTCAGATATTGGGCCCCAAGGATAGAAACATCTTGTCCGTGATGTTATATGTAATGCTACCTGAAATTTGAAATGCTTAATGTCTAACTGTGGAAAGGCCTTTCTAGAAACACATTTGAAATCATCTTGCAATCTCTAGAAATGTATAACCAGAGCAGATGCTACAAGCCAATTTCATGAGTGAAAGATCAAAAGCAGGTCAAAGTCCTTCTGGGAGAAGGGGCTGAAAGGTATGAAGGGAGATTTCCTGCATAGGATCTGTTACTGCCCAGTCCCTGCATGCAAAGACTGGGTTTTGAACTAAAATATACCTGCGTAAGCAATCTCTAGGGCTACTTCTTATCTGGGGGCAGAGACTTCTCAGCTCAAAAAGTATCACAGGCCTCTTCTAGGGGCAGTTTCTCCTAAGCTTAAAGTGTGAGCTGTAAAACAGTGACAGAAGGGAAGCCCATTATTGTGCTACAAAGGAAAGTATAAAGTATCGGATATTTGGAAACCAGATATTGCACGGCGAAAGATGACATATAAAATTGTGGGCACATCTTAGTATAGGAAAGTCGTGCTCAGATAAAATATAGACTCTGACATTTCATAGAAGACAGGGATAGGAAATACAGATCTTTTTTAGTACTTAATGGAATAATTTAGGTAATTTCTGCAGTCCCCTAAGTATTAATGAAGGAAGGAGACGGTTCTACTTTCTGCAGAACGTTCATTTTCCTATTTGGTTCTTGATGTCCAAGATGTATACAGTTGTTAGCTCTCTCAGTTACTAACTATTTATACATATTTAGAATTGTATTTAGAATTTTTCTTCCCAACAATTTTTTTTTTTTTTTGTTTTGTTCAATATTCTTTGGTCTGGAGATGTTAAAATATAAATTTTAACAGCTTTTTTGTTCCCAGAATATTTGCTGTGCTTTTTTTCATTTCGAGACAATTTGGTAAAATATTTTTTTTAAAACATTCAAATAATATATTACAATTAATGTGAAGTATTTTATTGATAATACACTTAGAGTCGAGAAGTCCTATTAAATAAAGAAAAATCTGTGATTTATCTCTTTTGTGTCACAGGCAATCCAGAACTTCTGTTGATAATTTGGCTACAGAGTATGAAAGAACCAGGCAACACATTGTATTGTTCTGAAATGACCCTGTGAAATGTGTATATGTTTTTGAGTATAAGGACATATTTGTTTTTAAATAAAAGTTTGTTTCTTTTCACAAGGTTTTCAACTTGTTCTATTCCAGGATAAGTATCTTTTCTTTTTTTTTTTTTTTCCCCAGTGATTATCCCCATTCAATGGGGGAATTTGGGTTTCCTAATTGTTACAATTAGTTCTCTTTCAGCTCCCTCCATACCAGGTGACTCATTCATTGTGCACTGCGTGCAAAAGGTACATGCCATATCTGCACAGGGATGGCAGGTAAGAGACAGGAATTTACAGGAGACCTGAGTATTTCTCGATTGGCATCCTGAGGCCAGATGGGATCATTCAGACACTGGAACCTCTGCTTTGTTGATAGGAGTACAGTGGCACATTTCACTTACTGAAATTTTGCTGTAGTGCAGTCATGACTATGCTGAATTTGCCATTTACAGTGATGTGGTGTCATCTGTGTCATCAGCACTCATGATGTTGAATATTGGTTTTTGTTTCTAATTTATTTCCTGTTTAAATCACAAGAAACAATGAAACATTTTACAGTGGATGATGCCAATTTTCCCACCTGGATTTGTGAGCTTAATATTAGCTAAGAGAATCTAAATAATGTGCTGGGAAAATTAATACTGAGAAATGCACCTACTGATTGTTTTCACAGAATTTCATTATAGAATTTTCTCTCAATCCTTGTGCTATCAGGGGAATCAGTTCTCAGTTGTGTGTCATCTTTCTAGTACAGTATTCTTGCAAAGCTGTGCTAGTATTTTGTTGTTCCTGGACTGGGCTTTCTGAGGCAAAAGCATGGGTTTAATTTGAGGGCAATCAGATGCTAATTTTTAGAGACACTTCTTGTTCATCTGCAGCAATTTACAGCAAGGGAAATTTCAGTGTTAGAAGGCAAGCAGGAAAACAAAGCAGCTTGGCTCAAATTTCACTTACACTCTTTGAATGGGGACCGTGCTGCATTTGTAGATCAGATTTGTGGTCTAAAAGAAATGTGGAGGGTTTTAAAAGGCTCTAAATGCATGAACATCTTACTATCTCTGCACCATTCCCACAGTCCTGCTGGCTAATGGGACCAAACCTGGCCCCTTCCACTGTAACCTAGCTATAGTCTTGCTCTGTTTCTTTGTGTATGTGACGGGACAGAGACATGCCTGTCCTTCTCTTCAAATCTTTTCCCTTTATCCCTTCTTGGCAACTATGCCAAGAAGAACAGGGCCATTTGAGACATACAATTCAAAAGCTAACCTAACATTGGAGTGGCAGTGGCCACAGCTACTCTTCAGAAAAACAAGGAGTTCTTTGAAACAAAGTGAGTGAAACCATGTTTCTTAGAGGTGTATAGGTTGTGATTTAACCTCAATGTGTTCAGCTTTTGTTTCTCCTGTCCTCTGGTAACAGTCTGAGCACCTCTCCTCAGGAGTCACATTCTAGCAATACTCTCCATTCTTCTGTGTCCCTTAATTTCATCCCCTGTTTGGGATGCTATCCCAAAATTCCATAAGCACTGGCTGGCCAGGTGAGCACAGTCTCGTATAAGAAAAAAATATTTTGGAATACCTTCACCTTCATCAGTATTTCTTTAACTGAAAAATTTTGGGGGAACTTCCATCACTCTCTTTGAGATCTCATTAGCAGCTTGAAAATCTGAGATCACTTGGAAAGAGCAAGAAAAACCTGAACCATTAAACTTCTTTATATACTTGACATTCTGATTTGGACTGATATTTGCCAAGATTGATTCACCAATCACTAATACTTGTTGCCTTGGGAAATGTCTATGGCTTTATCAAAGAGTTGAAGCAGTAGAGTGTTATTGCTCTGCAGAAGCCTGCTTCATGACCTCATTGCTAACAAAATGCCTTCTATTTCTGTTTTTCCTTTGAAAACTTTTTTTGTGATCTGTTATTCAAACAGGGATTAATAAAAATTTTAAGAGCCTACAGTGCTTAAATGTGAGTGGATATCTACTTGACTATTGAGATATATTGATACTCAATCCTAATGCATGCTACATAAACAGTTTAGTGTTGTCATTTTTTTAATTGCTCCCCTAATTCAACAAAGCATTTTTTCTTCTGTTTTGTATACAGCTGCACATGGACCTGAAAGCATAAGTCCTTTTTATTTTTGAGTATTGCCTTAAATTCTTCAGTACTTTTGTCACAGTGTTACTGCCTTGCCCCATGAAAAAATTACATGATTTTAATTTATTATGAGAAAAAGTTCCTCTAATTTACACTTCATTTGTACTGTACTTCATCTGTACTGTAGGTCAGATATTCTGAAAAAAGTATTGAAGATTTACACTTGATATTCTGATACAGATTTACTGGCTGTATTGTATTTAACATGCTCAGAATAATTTTGGTATTATCATAAAATTTAAGATTCATAGAGTAAAAGGGCAAAAAGAGCCATTTTGTCATCTTCTTTGATTTGTGGATGCCTTGTATTTAATCCAGTTGCTAATATATTGAGACAAGTGTCATGAACTTGATGAAATAGTGCCATCCAGAAACACTTTCATCCAGTACCTCTTGTTACACCTTTCATAGAAATTTAGAGCAGTTAATCCCCCCTGTCCTCCCTTTCTAAAAGCCCACGTGTACTGTAATTACAAAACAAAGCCCTTTCTACACCATCTTTGAAATAAATTAAACATTAAAATTATGACTGCAAGTCATTTGCTCCCGTTCCCAGACATTTTTGTGGATCTCTATTGCATTATCCAATATTTTCCAATATCTCCTTTACAGTAAGTGTAGCAGAAACATATAGTATGTTCCAGCATACATTTAAAAAACATTCCATATACAAATAGTGTTCTATTTTCTTCTTCGTTAATGCTGCCCTTTTCTACATCCTTCTTGCCTTAGCAAGATAAATTATGATTATTTCTTTTTTTTTTGTTTTGTTTTGTTTTCCCCCAAGATTCTGACTATAACTAAATCCTTTGTTATCTAGGACATAGCTCTCTTGTGTTGGCTCCTTGGTCTGTGACTGCAAGGTGGTTTCCTGTTACCTGTAAAAAATAACGCAACTATGGGAGGTCTATGATGACCTTGATTAAATGAAAGTTACACTGATTTTTCAAAAAGGTGGACTTATGAACTATACATAGGTAAACCTCATCCCAGTCCATGAAAACAGAATGGAGTGTGCTCTCTTTCAATTAATTTCCAAGCATACAAGGGAGAAAAGACACTCAGAAATTATCTACCCAATTTATCAAGGGAAAAACATGTTTGACCAGCATGGCTGTCTTCTATGATTATGAAATATCTTTCAATATGGACTGGCATGGAGCAATAGATGCAACTCATCTTGATTTCAGCAAGGCTTTCAATACTACGTCCCACAGCATTGTCATTTAGAAGCTGAAGAACATATGGATTGGACGAATGAACTGTTCTAGTGTTGAAACTGTGTGGACTCCCAGGTTTAAATGATGAAATGATGTCTGGTAATTAATTGATAAATACTATGCATTAAGGATAAATACTGAACCACTATTATTGAATAGCTTTATCAACAGTCTGGAGGATAAAATTCCTTAGAAAACTGAAAGGGAACATTAAAAAAAATAAATGCGCACAGCATCAAATTTGGAGGGTTGACTGGTGAATGACAGAGCTTTAGGCAGGACAATCTTAAGGACTGGATCAACATGAATATCACAGTTTTCAATAAAAAAGGATACATTTCCACACTAGTGGCAGAATAACACATAACATTGTCTGGGCAGGCATGGTCAGGGCTTACAGTGATCCCATGGCCCGTATAAGTAGAAGTAAAATTAGCAGATTGAAACAAGTAATTTTTCTCTTCTGCTCACTACTAGTGATACTAGAAGGTTGCATCCAGTTTGGGTCTTTCCTATTCAAAAGGACTATTAAAAAGTTGACAGTCATCAGCAGAAGGTTGCAAACATGGTTAGGGGCCTCAGGTATGTGACCTACCTGAAGAGTTGAAGGAACTGGGTTTGTTCAACCTGCAGTCTAACAGCTGTCTACTGATATTTGCAGGCAGTTACAAAGATGATGAAGCCAAACTCTTTCCATTGATGGCAGATGCTATAAAGAGGCCCAAATCTGCATTCTGGAAGGTTTACTAGCCATGACATCAGAAAGAGTCTCATTTAGAGAGTTGTGCAGCACTAGAAAAGGTTCCATCCTTGGAGGGGAGGGACTGGCCAGAAAAAGCTACAGCTGACCTAACCTCATGTAGGAGATGATTGCTGTGCTTTGTATAGGAAGATGGGTTAGATGACCTCCAGATAGTCCCTCCAATCACAGTTCAATAATTCTGTCATGCACAGCCTTTTTTCTCTGGGTTAAAGTATCAAATATTCTACATGAACATCCAGACCTTCACATCATGTAATATTCAATCTGTTGTCTTATCCTGTCATTAAACTTTACCAACATTATGTATCCTATACTATCAACTTGTTGATTATGTAAAATGCTAGGACTCCTGGAGAAATGCCACTATATTTCCTTCGCTAATCAATGATGATATATTTTTGATACATAATTCAGTTACTTGTTAATCTATATCCCTCATGCAGTGTTTCTGTTTAATACTACTAATATAAATGATTTATATTTTACAAAATTCCAAATGTTAAAAAGCAGAATTGTCTTTATCAATTGAGCATGCAATTTTCCCTCAGAAATTGAAATCAGATTTGTTTGTTGTGTGACCACTTTTCCAGAAAAAAAATAGTGACTGGTACTGATTATCTTTCAAATCTGGTAATTTTGCTTTAGTTTGTCATTAATACAATCCTATGTCACCTGTTCCATCACTATGTCTGGGACTGATGCCAGGTGACCTTGAGCTTTGTGGTGCCCTTTTTGTAAACGACATAGTTTTCCATTCTTCTGGAATTTTTGCTGTGTTCCAGGTCTTACTACATATGATTACCAGTAACCCTGCAATAATTTGTTTAGCCCTTTAATGAATCTTAATTTAGCTGGTCTTTAATACATTTAATCAATATACCCTTGGCTCTGTGAAACTGTCCCTGTATAAATTGCTTGCATATATGCACACACATCTTATGGATATTCTTCTTTGTTTATCCCCACTCCAGTGGGTTATTTTTATTGATCATGAAGAGATCTGAAGCACCTACCTTGTTTTCACACCGAGGTATATGTTTGGGTCAGTTCATTCTTGCCCATCCCTTTAAACATATTTGATCAATTCTCTCCAACACTCCCAACACACACCCCACACACACACACCTAGTTGTATTGACATTCATTCTCTTCCCATGCAACTTGAGTTTGAGGAGTAGTTTATCCTCTTGCTTACTTTGGCTATTAGTCTTATATCAATGGGCTACTTTGATCAATAGTCTTAGCACACTGATCTGTATTTATCTGAATTCCTTCAGGTCTGAGTCGTGTTATGGTTATTCATAAGTTTTGGTGTACATGTACATGTATATGTGTAAATATATCTGTATTTGTCCTTCCATCTATATTTCTGAAATAAATTATAGTCAGAGATATCCAAAGATAACATTTTTGGCAAAGAGTAGTCTCCAAAGTTTAGAAAAGGTCAAGTGATGTTTCTCTGATGAGATGAAATACAGAGCTTAAGTTAAACTATTTATGTTATAGCCATTAGCACAGGATTGCAGTACCATCTGTACTTAAGTGTTTCCTACTTGAACCTCTCAGTGACCCTCTTTGCATTGTTGAAAAAACTGTAAATTTTAATTAGTTTTCTTAAGTGAGAAAATTAACCTTTTGTTTTTTTCAGCATCCAGGCAACTGGAGTTGTTCTGGAGGGATGCTCTTGCCTATGTTCTTATCCTTCCTCTCTCTGCCTGGGAACCAGATCGCATGAAAAAAATTTACTACCCCAATTCTTCTTCCTGCTCTGCAGCACTTGTCACCCTCTTTCCTTAATACCAGCTTTGCCCTTAGAACTTACATAAAAAATAAGCCACTTCCCCCCTCTCCCTCCACTTTTTGTGCTACCACCGAGTTTTTTCAAGGTGGAGCTTACTTTCTGCTTGATAAATATTTCTAAATATTTAAATATAACTATTGGTATCAGTTAGTCCTGAGCAAATACTTGCCATAGTGAAGGAAAACACACAAAAGGACAAATGGAAGAGAGTTAGCTGTAAAGTGAGAGTCAGAGGATGTAAAAAAAAGAGGTTTCTTTGTTTACCCCTAATTATGTAGGTACAAACCTGAAAAATGAAAAGAATCAGCATTCTCATTTTTTTTGCCCGTTTCAAGTTTTTGGCCTGACTGCTCAGTAGACTGCTTAGATAAAGCAGCAAAGATCACTGGTAAAAAAGTTGCAACATTATCTCTTGAATCTGTCAGGACCAAGAAAGTACTTGCAGGAGCAAGGCCAATGATTACACTCTTTGAACAACTCTTTCAGTGTTCTCTGGGAACACTTACCATTGTTTTTTTACCTTTTTTTTTTTCCTTTTTCTTAGAAGTCACTTTGTGTCTCTTCTAAGCAGAGGATATTCAGTGACGATGATGAATTTGCCAAGGATAAGTGAATGCTATAATTGCAGTGACACTGTTTCAACTTATCAGCCTCTTTCATGGACCTCAGGGATTTTTGAAGTTCCTGTCTCACTAGCTAACTGAAAATGCTTCAAAGTGTTCTTCTTGCTTTTCTTCTGATCTCTGAAAGCTACTGAAAACATAGGTGCTGCTAAAGCCATTGGATAATAAACTGAGTTGGACTGCTGTGTAGTCCAATTGTGTGGCTGCAACCTGTAGTGCTTCAAGTCCCTGAATTCATTCATCTGGAGCCAGCTTGGACACCTTCTCATGCCACCTTGCAGACAAAAGCCCAGAATTCAGCTTTGCTTAAAAGCTGCAATTTAGTTGGCTTTGCAGAAAGCTCCATATGGCAGGAGCCTTGAGTGTTTTAAGAACATGCTTTTACTTGTCACTTGTGTTCCAGTAAATGTCAACATAATTGAAATCCCCATGATCAATGTCTGGGCTTTTTTACAAGTCTCCTTTTTTCATGCATAAATGTTTCCTGTTCTGCCTTCTAATCCTGCCCTGGAGATGCATAACAGTTCCTTATGACTGTTGTTTTTTTGCTGTTTCCACTCTCATCTCAGTCCAAACTCCTTCAGCTGTGGCAAGTAGAGTATATTTGTAAACTTTTCCCTCTGAGATAGAGTCCTTACTCATATATGTTTGCATATAAACGTAGTGCATTCTGCTACTTCAATGCTAACACTGCCAGTTCTGTAGTTTATTGGTACTGAGATAGGGTAGTCATGACCCCCCACTTCATTATTTATGGTAAATATGTGAGGATAAAGAGAGGAAAACATCCTGGATCTGCCTGTGGTTTTTATCGATTCTGTTTTGCAAGCAGGGTGAAAAACTACATGGGCTAATAAAAACACTTATTTACACATGAACATTTCTTAGATCTGTGACAGAAGATGTTGTCTTAGAAACTTAAGGAACTTCTAGTCCACTCTCATGTTAAGATTGATGTGACATTTTCCTGATATTAGGAAGTTTTTGCAAGACTGGTGGTTCTGCACTTTTTATACAATATCTCATGATGATCTCTCAGATCTCACTTTTTATTGGACATCCTTTCCAAATGTTTATGGAGTAATCTCTCATGTTACTTCCATCGCTTCACATTCCATTTTCTGCTTACAGCAACTGCATCTCTTGTTAGATTCAATAGACTGCCCGTGCGAGTTAGCTGTCCGCATTACATGAGGGCTTCTGCAACCTCTTCTACTTTTCTTTTGTAAGGAGCAGATGCCAGGTTATTTAGAGACACAGATGCTGATTCACCGTAACTCAAAACATTCTCTTGTTCTACCCTACTCCTGCTAAAACTACCCACTCCTTTTTTTTCCCTTTGAGGAAAAAAAAAAACAAAACCAAAAACCAAACATGCCCAAGCATAAACAACTTTTGCCTTTATAAAAATTCTTGTTGATGCTGTGGTCATGTCCCACATGCTTCCTGCAGCCTATATCTCTGACACCACTCTTCTTCCAGTGGTTCGAAGCAGGGGTACTAGGGCTGTCAGCCGTACTGCATCATGCCTGTCTTTGGTGTCCCCCCCATACCTTTTGTTTATTCTGCTAAACTTCGCCTTCTTCTTACCACCTTCATGGATTAGTGCAGATTTCACTGACCCTCTCAAATGTTATTTCTTACAGTAGTTGTGTCACTTCTTTCACAGCATTTGCTGTCCTTTGCATCAGAAACCTCTGTCTGATGCTTGTCTCTTTTTTGTGGTAATGAAATAACCAGCACCTTCATGACACAGCAGGTCACTGCTCTCTTGCTACAGAAATCTTTTTTGAAGTCTTGCTATAAAAATCTTTTTTTGAAGTCTTGCTATTCTGTAGTAGATCTAAACAGTAACTTCTATCCCAGTGCTTTCACCAGGGAGGTACATGCACTCTAGAACATCTATTGGATGTATCTCTCTCTTGGATTGCAGTATAGTAGCGATGGGAATGCCTTTATTGCCTACTTCTGTATAAGGCTTTGTAATCTTTTAGTGATTAAACATTTACTGTGGAGGGTGATTTTTCTTTTTTTCTTCACCCCAGGAATTAGAGGGCAGCAGATATAAAAATTGAAGGAATGCAACAGGTGAGACACATTTCTAGAAAAGCGGATATGATACAGAACATGATTTTAGATGTATGTGATCTTGAGAAGATTTTAACTTCTCCTTGACCATTTATTGATATTATTGTACCTCCCTCCATCCTGGCTCATATCTGGGCCACACTAACTAGGTTTATGAATGTAATTACGATTCTTTTTTATGACTCTTTTAAGTAGAATGTAAAACTTCAGATGCATTCTTCAGTGTTAGCTATTTTATATAAACAATGAGAAAACCATACACTCATTTTGATTTCACCTTGAAAGTGGAAGTATCAATGGTAAATAATAAAAGATATTCAATTTTAACGGAGTTTTAACATTCCTGGGGGAAAATTAGTCTACATACGGCTTCAGAGGGAGAGAAAATTTGGAAAACAACACAAATGAAGAAACAGTAGAGACTAACACTCTAGGTGTGGCTTTGTAGTGTAGTCTGCCTCCTAAGACAAGATGATGTTGTCCTGCTAGTACTGCCTTGCTCAAGCAGGAAGTGATGGGCCTAATGTGCTGACTTCAGCTTTTTCTGTCCTGGAGATAAGGAACCACATCACTGAGTAGCAAGAAAAATAAATGGCTTGGAGGACATGTGGTGAAGGGTGCCTTTAAAGAAAGCTCAAAGACAGTAAAATACATAAAGATGATTGGCAAGTTTGGCCACAGGGGTTAAAATATGAGATGTTGGAATCCTTAAAAGACCAAAAGATTTTTGGTATGTCATTGCCTTTAATGTACACAGGAACAGTAGGCAGGGATTAAAAGAGGGTGATTTCGCTGAATCATTAGGAGAAATATTGTGTTGCCTTGTTCTGCCATGTAAAATGCTGAAATGATTTGCCAAATCAGGTATGCAAGCCTTCATTCACACAGACACAAACTGCAAAAAGGACTTTAAGAGGCAAATATGTGGCATATGTCCTGTCTGTATTCCTGTTTTCCCTGGGTCTATCTTTTATACCACAAGCCATAAGAGTTATCATTATTATTACTAATTCTATTTCTGAGTATCTAGGTCCCATACAGGTCACTCCTGCTCCTCTCAGGCTCATATTGTTATTTCTGAATCAGATGACAGAATTAACTACAGGATAGTTGGGACTTTTCAGTAATGAAGGAAGAGAGCCCAGGCATGGAAATTTATCTCTCCATCTGCTATAATGATGTAGACCTTCTAGGATATGCCATGCAACAGCTAATATCTCTCTCTCAAACTTTTGTTGTAAAGGGTGTGGTTATCAGTTCCTAGGGAATTGATGTGAGGTGCTGGAATAAACTTCCACATAGTTTTGGAATGGCTAATATCAGAGATTTTGCAAGAGTCATTCTGACACTGGTGTTGCTCTCTTCACCTCACTCGGACTGAATTCTTCTGCAACATCCCTTGACAAAAAGCAAAGTGTAGGAATCAGCTAGAATATAAGAACAATGTTATTGTGTAGAAGGGCATAAAACAAGCACATAAAAGCAACCTAAATTAGACTTTCATAAGCTGCAGTAAGCAAAACTGGGGAGTGGTATATTGCAGGCCTCTTAAATCATGAATGCTGTGAAATATGTGAGCGAGGCATGATCAGTCATCATTTTTCACTGTGGAAGAACTAGGATGGCTCAGTGAAAGTATCCTGCTGCAGATTTAAAGCAAACAAAAGGAAATCTTTATGATGCATATTAAAATTTTAGGAATCCTTTTGAGATATTCTGGAGGCCAAAAGTATAGACAGAGCTGGAAAGAATCTGGATAGATTAATGAAGATTAAGTCCATTTGTGGCTCTTCCATGCAGCCATTTAGATGCAAGCTTCATGTCAGGCACTCCCACTGATAGCTAGAAACGGGATTACAACACAGGAAGAGCCCTTTTATGTGTGTTCTGTTCTTATTCTTTGTAAACATCTGCCGCCAACAGCAATTTGGAGAAAGGATGCTGAGTCTGTGGACCTTCAGTCTGGGACACAGCAGAACCATTTGTAGAAAACAGCTGGTAGCTTTCTGGAACCCAGAGGGATGAAACACATCATCAATTGGCTGTCTTTCAAGCAAATGGTTAATGTGAGATCTGGAGTGAACTTTACAACCGCCTAATGTAAGACCTATAATAATGCTATCATAGCTGCATGTCCTGGGTTAACTGCAGTGTACCAGAACGGATCTTTCAGAAGCGTAATTACAACATTAATTTTAATTGCAAAATGTTAGTATTAGTTATACATTAATATCAGCTGTGTAACGTCTGTCGTACATAGCATACATAAAAAAGGACATTCTCATGAGTTTAGAAATCCCTCACTGAGGTTCTGAAAGTTTAAGAATATAAGAAAGTATGATCAATTAATATTTTCAGGTGCCATCAAACAGAAAAAAACCCCACGAGGTTTCATATCAAAGACAGTAAAAGGCCCTGTTTCTGGTTTCTCTTCTCCACTTCCTCCCAGTAGAAATATAAACCCCACATTTAATAGAAATAGATGATGACTTGATCATAGAATCATAGAATAGTTAGGGTTGGAAAGGACCTTAAGATCATCCAGTTCCAAGCCCCCTGACATAGGCAGGGACACCTCACACTAAACCATGTCACCCAAGGCTCTGTTAAGCTTGGACTTGAACACTGCCAGGGATAGAGCATTCACAACCTCCCTGGGCAACACATTCCAGTGCCTCACCACCCTCACAGTAAAGAATTTCTTCCACATATCCAATCTAAGCCTCCCCTGTTTGAGTTTTAATCCGTTACCCGTTGTCCTGTCACTACAGTCTCTAATGAAGAGTCCCTCCCCGCCATTTTTATAGCCCCCCTTCAGATACTGGAAGGCTGCTATGAGATCACCACGCAGCACTCTCTTTTCCAGGCTAAACAGTCCCAGCTCTCTCAGCCTGTCCTCGTACGGGAGATGCTCCAGCCCTCTGATCATCTTCGTGGCCCTCCTCTGGACTTGTTCCAACACTTCCATGTCCTTGTTATGTTGATGACACCAGAACTGCACACAATATTCCAGGTGAGGTCTCACGAGAGCAGAGTAGAGGGGCAGGATCACTTCCTTCGACCTGCTGGTCACGCTCCTTTTGATGCAGCCCAGGATAC
>JBCJKH010009839.1:0-34104 GCA_039877255.1 Loriculus beryllinus | reverse complement strand
GGTGCCCTTACAACCGCCGCCACCCCTCTGGGCCCGGCCCGAGCCCCACCTGGCTCCGCCGCTGCGAGCTACGGAGGCGGAGCCGCAACCGCCAACATTCAAACGGGCCCCGCGCTCTGCCAGCCGCCAATGGCAGAGCGGTACGTCAGGACGCACGGCGGGGCGGGGCGGGCCAGTCCCGTCCCGTGAGGCGGTGCGGCAGCATGGAGGGCCGGTTACCGTACGACGACTTCCCCGTGGTGTTCCTGCCGCCCTACGAGAGCCCGCCCGCATGGGTGCCGCCGCATGAGGTGCGGGGATGGCGGCGGGAGCAGAGTGGGACTTGGGGGGGGAGGTGGTGGTGGAGCGGCGGCGACCCGGGGAGGGCAAGCGGCGGGGGTCCGCGGCCCGGCCCGGGGTGCGCGGTGGAGCCGTCGGCTGACGGGCGCCGTCCGCGTTGCGTTGCAGAGGGTGTACCACCCCGACTACAACAACGAGCTCACCCAGTTCCTGCCCCGCACCATCGTCTTGAAGAAGCCGCCCGGGGCGCAGGTAAGACCCCGCCTAACACTGACCCTTCTCCCCCTGTCTGCGGGGTGCGCGGCTCCCTCCCGGTCGTTCTCCCTCTTATTCGGTTCACGGTTCCCGATGCTCTTCCTGGCAATAATTACTTGAAGCCGAGTTGCGGGGTTGCGATAATCCCCGACGGACAACATTCTGGCAGCGGGGTGATGCCGGGGCTGGTGCTGCTCCCAACCGGGAGTGGAGAGAGCGAGCGTGGGTGAGGCAAAGAGGTGTTCACATGTGGGGATGTGGAGCTGAGGGAGGACAGGGAGTGGGGAGGAACGCTCAGGGGTTCACGGCTCAATCTGAAACACTGGCAGCGGGAAGGATCCTGGGTCAAAGCCCGGGTTGTATTTCACTGCTGTTTTCTCTCGCAGCTGGGCTTCAACATCCGGGGAGGAAAAGCCTCACAGCTGGGGATCTTCATCTCTAAGGTGTGTCTGTCCTTCTGCCATTTCCTTACGTGTGCTGTCTGTTCCCTTGGGTGTTGCTGAGCCAGCTGGGTGTGCAGGAGACTGTCGTATGAGTCTCTGAACTCACAGCTGTAATTTGCCACGCACCGAGCAGCAATCAGACGGGCCTGCAGCATTGCCTGATCTCTAGCCAGCACACAGAGCATTGATGCTGCACTGCAGTGCTCACTATCCTCCCCTGTCCTATAGATGGGCACCATGGGGAGGCTCTGGAGCGGGGCTGTGGCACGACCTGTGCCATGGGTCACTGCTGTTGTCTCTGCTGTTCCTTCACAGGTGATCCCCGACTCAGATGCACACAGGGCTGGGCTGCAGGAAGGCGACCAGGTGCTCTCAGTAAATGATGTGGATTTCCAGGACATTGAGCACAGCAAGGTGAGGGCTCCTGCAGCTCCACTGCTGGAGCACGGACAGGATGGGGAGGACTTGTGCACCCATCATCTCCTTCCTGTCTCTCAGCCTGCACTAACTGAGCTGGTGACACCACAAAACTGATGCATTCCTCTTTCCTCCAGCCCAGTCTGGTCACTGAGCAACTCTTTTCTGGTTTCAGGCTGTGGAGATCCTGAAGACAGCCCGTGAGATCACCATGCGTGTACGTTACTTCCCCTACAGTAAGTGCCCTCTGTAAGAACACTGAGATTCCGAGTGAAGGATAAGACTTTATTAGTGCTTGGTTTCTGTACCCACAGAGTTCACAGACATAAGGGAGGGGGAGGAAGGTCAGGTCAAGCCAAACAAGGATTCTTTATAAATTGGAAACTGAAAGAAGAAACATAAGAGAGCAGAGGAAGAGAGGATTTCAAACTTTTATTCTAAATGCCTTAAAATAACTTCAAATCAGTGGCTGGGGTGCAAATACTACTTTAAAGCCAGCTGCTACCCAAGAGGGTAGCAAACACTGTCTCTACTTAAGTATAAATGGAATGTATTTTCTCCTGTAACATTTTTGCTAATTCCATCTTGCCCTCAGCCACCAGCTCTCCTGCTCTTTCAGCCTTGCCTTTCCCTTCCAGATTACCAGAGACAGAAGGAAAGAACTGTTCACTAGCAGGCAGCTGTCTGCTGGGTTTCCAGAGGGGCCATCCTGCTAAGAACTCTCCACTACTTTTCCTCAACATCTGAGATGACATACCGTGTTTCAGCTGTCACTGGAGGTACAACTGTTCTGTTGGCTGCGCAGGCATCGGCTGCTTCCCGCATGGAGGAATACCAATGGAATCTTATTTAGTTGGAAGATGGATGGGGCTTTAGTCTGTACTCCTTGAACTGGGTGTTGAAACAAGCTGTTGAAGCTGATGTGCAAGTGGGTACCAGAGGGCAGCTTCTCCGGCAAGATCTGTGCTTCTCTTCTAACAGGACTTGAATTAAATGAGGGCTCTGCTGGTTCTGCATCCAACCCTTGTTACTACATACGAGGCAAGAGGGTATGATCATGCTGGAGCACAGCACAGCCTTTGTCCTCCAAGCAATCAACCTGTTCACTTTTCTGGTACCATGAAGTTCTTTCCTTCTCTACTGTCCTACCTCTGCTACTCCCTACTGGGTTTAGTTTGGACTCAACAGGAGTAAAATCCACCCAAACTCAGTTCACGTATCTCGCTGCACTAGTCTGCCAAGGCAGGTTGGTACCTCTGTGCTTCTTAGCCACCCCCCACACTACAGGACCGAGATGCTTGGAGCATGTCTGTGAACAGCTGTAGGTGCTTGACTTGGGTTCCTCCCAGGGCAGCATCCACAGGGGTGTGCATTTCACTCACTGAACCTGCTTTCTTCACTTGGCATAGTCCTGTCACATGCTACTCCACATAAGTGGTATCAGGACAGCCCTTGCCCTGGCTGCCTGTGTGGTGTTTTCTGCTTATCTGTAATAACTGAAATAATAAAAAAATACAGCAACCAGAGTTCATTCTGTTCCCACTCAGGCTGTCTGTGTGGAGGGTTGTTTGTTAACACCCTCAGCACTACCCTGAGGAAGTGCTGGGTGGACAGCCGAGACAAGGCTTAGCTCCAGTTGCTCTTGCAGCCTGTGGGAGGAAAGCATGGGACCCATATGACATGCAGCTCTGGTTTAAGGCTGTTCTTCCACCCACTCAGCTGGAAGGCAGTCCTTGATTTTAACCTGGAAAACTGCTTCAGCACTACCAGGATCAGAGCTGCAGTGGAAGATTGTGTCTGTGGTGCCACAAACACCTTGCGTGGGATGGTGAAGGGTAGTAGCCCTGACATAAGTTCAGCACTGCCAGCAAGCTTGCTCTTAGCTCAGTTGCTGGGTAGAAAGCTGAGCATCTGCAGTCTCACATCACTTTCCAGCATTTATATATTCCTTGGGGAAGGAGGATGCTCAGGTTGCAGCAAGGCAGCCTCCTACTGGTCCACCTTCCCTTCTCCCCCCTGTTGTGCCCAGACATGCCAGGGAGGTGGTCAGGTCCTAGCCCCAAAGCCAGCTCTGGTCTCTGCCTGGTGGAAAACACAGTGATTGAATGCACATGTCAGTTTTTCAGCACATAACTCAATTGCTCAGGAGCCAAGAGGCACCTTGAACTCTCCACAGGAGACTGCAAATACAACCTCAACATTCAATTTGTTCATCCTGCTGCTGAGCAGGCCCTCACAGGAGCTCCAGGGAGATGTCCCCTGCCCAGGGCAGCTTCCTCCCTGCCACTGCTCAGAGGTAATTAGTTAGGTGCTTTCGTCTTGCTGACCCTGTGACTGGCTGTGGGCAAACAGGAAAGAGTAGATTCTTTGTCCAACATACCTGAGGCATAAGTGTAAGTTAACTGACAAAGCATTAATGGGGTTTGCACTGGCCACCACAGTCAATTTTACCCTCTGGAACCAGAACAAATAGCAGTTACTGATTCCTGATGGTAAAACAACAGGTCCAGGAACGTCGGGTAATTTTTAGCAGCTTGCAAAACAGGCCAAAAGTCATTAGGACTGAAGCAGATCTATGTCAGTGAATTAAGTCCCTGGCCAGGGAGGCAGACTCGCAGAGATACTGCAGGTAGCCTGACCTTCTGGAGCAAAAGCCCTTCTCCTCCCACTGTACTCCCAAAGCCACGCTCAAGCTCTGTAAGCTCAGCCTTCTTCCACCCTACCCCACACCAGACAGCCTTGTCAAACCTACAAGTGAAATATGCAGAGGCATCACAAGGTTCCTCTTCAGCAGCAGGACAGCAAAGCTGTTGGTGAAATAACTTTATTTAGTGTGATACACGGCTGTGGTCAGACAGTCCATACTCAATAGTAATAGTCACACTTACTCAGCTAACAGCTAGGAGACAGCAGGGCCAGACACACACTCAATATTATACACATCCATAGAGAAGACAGTGGGAAGTGACCTATTTCATTTCACTAATTACCCCCCCCCCATTACTTAGGGTCTCCTCCCTCCCTCCCCCCAGGTCCGTGACTGAACAACACAACAGCAGGGCAGTGCACACCCGCCTGTGAGAAGGGGACAGCAAAACCTGTTCTACAGCAGACACGGACACACCGACAAACATCAGCAATTCCCACACAACAGGGGTATGTACAGAGGAGGGGATTGAGCTTCCCGGACCAGGGGAAAGGGGAGGGGGACACTCCAGAGTGAAAAGGGAAACCACAACCCAACTTCCTCCTGCAGGCCAGCTCACCCAGAGTGGAAGGGACAGGGGAACAACAGGTCTGTCACCAGCAGTGAGGGGACACTAAGCCAGGTCCCAGCTAAGGCTGCCCCTTCCCCTCCCTTGAGGGCCCGCAGGCTTCAAAGTGCACACGCTGTGTCAGTGACCAAGGGACATCTGCTGGGGAGTGTCACCACCACCAAATACTGTTGTCCCCACCCATCACACCATGGTCTGTTGCTCTCCTGCCCACTAGCATCCTCCCTGTCAACATGACATAGGCTGGGTGATGAAAAGAACAGTGGATGGCTTTCCACCATCCAACTGTTTTATTCTCCTCTCTTTCAACAGACTTACTAGCTTGTGGTTAGGACAGATGGTTAAAAAAAAACCCAGGTCTCTATTAACAGAATTAGGAACCAGGAGCAGGGGTTAGAGGATGCATTTCCCAACCTCCAAGGTCAAAAAGTGAGACCAGAATTCACCTCAGCAGCATACAATCCTTCACTCCTCTACCTGGGTCTGACAGTAGATCCCAGCCACTGCTCATCTCAGCTTTGGCAATGTTGCAGCTTAAAACTACCCCAAAAGTGAAGTGGCTACTAGCCCTAATCCCAGAAGCCTACTACAAAGGGCAAAGCAGCTATATGTATGACTTCATCTAGCACCAACCTAGGCATCAGAGTACAAGAGCTCTCACCGGCCTTCAGTCTGCTGCAGCTCTCCTGGCTCCATGTGAAGAATCTGCCATCCCATGTTACAAGGAACACGAGAACAGAAACCAGAAAAGGAGCCTGAGCAGCATCCCTGGCTCTTATAGTAGGTATTGCCCCTGTAGTGATGGACTTCAGGTAACTGCTCACTTTCGCTGTAGAAAGACGGGACCCAGGTGTCTACAAACCATCCTGAGGGTCTCTTCTCCACCCAGCCTCATGCTGTGAAGCCTCTATACCCTCTTTCTTCCCCACATCTGACAGCCAACACTCACCAAGCGCCAACGTCCTCTGGATGGGAAGATAATCCAACTGAGCAGAGTGGTCTGTGGGATGTCTCTGCTACACAAATGGAAGCAACAAGGCCAAAGCTATCAGAGACTGGGGTTCTCCAGTGCCGTGTGTGACACGAGGGGCAAAACTCAGAAGTCATGAGCAAGAGTTAGCCAAGATCATCCACAGAAAGGAGAAACTGAGGAGCTAATACTGTGTGTGCCCTGCAGGAAGCGAAAGCCTAGAAACAGATAACCTGTATTGTCCAAAAAAGGCAAGGCCAAGTCAAACTGACCAGTTTAAAAGGAGCAGCCTTTCAACAGAGGAAGTGGGGATGCAGGATAAAGACAGGGCTGGAGTGGCCAAGGATGCAAGGCAGTGAGGAAGGTGGAAAGCCTACCCCCAAGCTTCATTTTTGTCTTCCCTAACTTGGTGGGTTTTCCAATTGCATTCACAAGATATATCTCAGCAGAGAGGCTCGAGGTGGAAAAGAGAGGGAGGAGGAGAGGAAGAGAGAGACTGTAAAGGGCACCACAGTGCCAAAGTGCAACAACAGAAAAGAAAAGAAAAGACAGGACACTCATTCTGCACTCAGGGCTCATACCATGCAGTAAGAGGGGTGGCCGGGGCTGCTCCCCACCAGTAAACAGGGAGTTCGCTCGCTTTAGTAGATTGGTTTTTCAGCCCACAGAGTAGGGTTGCCAATGAGCAGTGATGTTCTTCAGTGAGACTGGCCGGTTGGGGAATGTGCTGCTACAGAACGGGCCTGTTAGCAGGAGCACCCGCTCTCCGTTACTGGCTGCTCAGGAGGTTTCTCTAGTTTGATATCAATCACTGCAGGAGACAAGTGAAGGAAAACACCCGGTTCAAGGAAAAACAAGAAATAAAGAACAGAGAAAGGTATCAGTATCTGAAAAGCCTGTTAGGTGGCCCTTCTTGATAGGGGCAGGGAGTTTAGCAGAGCATATCCTGCCTACAGGATTAACTGCAAAACCCACAGACTGTATATCAAGACCATTTAGAGGTTAGAGCTGAGTCAGGCAGGTCTGCACACAAGGCAGCTCTGTGTAAGAAAAGTATGGTGTTTTAAATCCATGCAAATTTCTATCCTAAGCTTAAGTGGAGAATGCAAAACTTGTGCTTGCCATTATAAATAGCTGTGTATGTTTATACACAGACAATCAGGATCCTCAATTTATGACCACAGGTAAGCACCACACTACAGTGGCTGTTCCAGCTGCATCTCTGCAAAACCCCAGTACGGCTCTTCCCCACAATGTGCCAAAAAGTCAGTTAAGCCCAACCTATCAAATGATAACTGTAAAATTCTACGAGAACAGGATAAGCTACTGCTGAGAAAGCAAGGATACTGTCTTCTTTGCTCTTCTCTGGTGTGCTGTCCATCCCAGGTAAGGCAGCAGCCACACGACGGAAAAGCTGAGAAGTGGTAATAGGAAAGTTGAAGGCTTGTCAGAAATAAAAATTCATGTTAAAACACACTGCTGTGCAGCACGTCTTGGAGTGAGAGTTGTGCAGACTTGTTAAGCGGGTACTCTAGCAAGCAAAGCAATGATTTAACAAATGCCACAAGAATTTTACCTAAGAAATTTACTAAATAAAGGCTTTATTAAAGCAGTTCTTCAATTCCTACAAAACAGTTTCTGCTTGGACAGAACATGAAATTAATCAGGAGCAGTTCTTGCAGGGACGTGCAGAACAATTCCCTCCTGCTCTAAGCAAGAATATCATTTGCCATTTCGAGCTTCAGCTGCTTTTGCACACAGCAATGTCACACAGCCCAGCTCAGGACTTCTGATGACCTATCTCAAAAGAGACCAAAGGTTTAAGAAGTCCATGGAATACCTGAGGTTTTACAGCCCATCTTTTCAGTTCACTCCTGCTGTGAACCAGCCATTTCTGAGCAGAACAGCTGGCTCAAGCGAACTGGTTTGAGCTATGAAGGATGCACTAAGGACTGCAAAAGGCTATCACAACCCCTCCAAAGAAAACAAAAAAACAGAAATCCCACAAAAAAGAAACCCAGAAAAGGGTTTTGCATAATTGTTCAAGTCAATGCTTAGAGCTCCTCCTGCTGACACAAATGCAGCAGCTAACACACTACGCACACTACCAAGCAGTTAGGTGAGAAGTGCTGCACACAGGACAAGAGGAATCATCTGCTAATAATTATTTTCTCACAGTAGCTTGGCAGGGATTCCTCATCTACCCCTCCAAATTGTGTTACCTGGAAAATCCAGCTGCTGAGGTACCATCGAGGTGCTGCAGCTCGCATCCTTTTTCTCAGTGCAAACACCCGCCAGGCAAATAAAGCAGCTAAATTAGAACCAAAGACTAAAGTGGTTCCTTGGTCTTCAATCCAGAATAGCCAAAAGAAACAAACCCAAAGTTTCCTAATACCACTGCAAGATGCTCTGAACCAGCTGATGTACAACAAACTGGTATGTTTCCCAGTACACCAGCAGCACTCATGGCCCCTGCAGACTCCTGCACCTTACAGCTGCCTTACTCCCAGTGTTCTGTCACACTTCAGAACGATTGCTGAACTAGTTTCTAGTTCAGGAACTATAAAATCACAAGCCTGTAGCAAGAAGCTATGAATGCAAACTGAAATACAAGAAATCCTGATTAATTGTAAGGAGCAAGACGTATTTCAGTTCATTGTTCATTCATATTGTCCAGCTGACACTGAACAATACAAGCAAATATCCAATGGAGCATGAACCCCAAGCAGAAGCATATGCATAGAGAGCAGTGAAGTACAGATTTCCTGACTTTAGAACAGAACATTGATCTACCTGTTTCACATTGTATCCAGTCTTTGCACTGGTCTCAATGAACATCACATTCAGCTCTTTGGCTCTCTGTTCACCTTCTTCTGTGGTGATTTGCCTGGAAAAAGACGCAAACAAGCAGAAAGACAGAAAGAACAGACAGGAAGAGTTAGAGGTATGTGTGACTGAGCTGCTCTTCAGCAGTGGGCTGCTTCACCACCCTTTACAGGAGTGCACAGTGCACCAAGGGAGATCTCAGGACCTCTGTGTCTTTAAGAGCCCAGATCTTGCAGCTACTAATGAATCAAGCTCAGGTCAGTTACCCAGGAAATACCTGGACGTATGACTATTAACAACAGATGACCAGCACAGGATGAAGTTTGTGCAGTACATCTGAGCCTCATTCACAGCATTCTCAAGGGAAGGAAGAAGCCCCACACACTGCACCAGACACAAAAAGCAGTTTCCAAATAGAAAGGAGCTCCGTGAGGTTACAGAAAGGTTTCAGAAAGGCTCTAGCAGCAAGTACAGGGCAGCAGCAAGTGCCAGGCTGCTGGTTGTGAGCAAGCACCTGCAACTGCATCTCCAATCAACACCCTGTACATACCTGTTCCACATTATATCCTGCTTTAGCACTGGTTTCAATATACATCATATTCAGTTCTTGGGCTTTTCTCTCACCCTCCTCTACAGAAACCTGTCTACAGTAATGAGAACAAATCACAGAAAAGAAAAACCAGAACAAAGAAAAATAGTCCAAAAATGATAAAAAGAAAACTGCAGAAAAAAAGAAAAAAAAAAAAAAACCAGCCACCAACTGGAACAACATTAACAGGGAAGTAAAATTTAACAGGCTGCACCAAATAAGAACAGTGCTATTTTTAGCTCAGCTTTTTGGCCTCAGAACTTAACTCACATCATCACTTTACCATAGGATGAATGGCTTTCAACACAACTATTCTATTTCAAAAAATGGGACTAGGCTCAGGCTGACACTGTGGCTTTGTCCAGCCTTAAAAGGCCCAGTATTTCAGCCTCACAGAAATCTAACTCCCTTTTAAAAGAAGACCAAGGCAGCTTCTTTCACTGGTACCTGCATACAGACTGTAATTCCAAATTCTAGCCTAGACCAGGACTACTGCTACTCACATGAAACTTTTAAAATCAGAATTTCTAGTGCTACATGGAACTCCAACTGTAGCTACAATTCAATATTCTGTTATTTTTAATCCTTATGGCAGTGCTGGACCACACTGCTTCATTTATGGGCTACCAGGAAATACTCCAAGGCTGAAATGATCCCATTTGGTTTTCCAGTTCCACATGAAACTGGATTTGGATAGAAATTAGGAAACCTCAAATCTAAATGCCAGCTTATTCAGTTAGGAAGCTGCAGTTATTTCATGCTCCCAGGAGGGCATAAGAGATACTAAGAGGTTAACATTCAGGACTGGCTCAGGTAGAACATGGATTTTGCTTTTTTGCTTTTGTGAGCTGGTTTCAGAGATTAGACTGAGGTAAGGTCTTGCCACCTGGAATTCAATCCAAATCAGCTATACATGTTTTTATCATAGTTCTGAAGCTCTGAGCACCAAGTTTTACCACTACTTCTAAAGTGAAAGGCACTGAGAACAGCCACTCACTTGAAGTGGGGAAAAGCCAAATTGTCAAGACTAAGGTGGTCTGCGTGGAGGACACAGAACCCATTTCCGTAAGAACCACTGGTACGAAGCCCATATACAGTGGCCAGCCAGAGCCTAAGTTTATCCTTTTCCTCACTGACTCAAACCCCTTGCTGGTATTAGAATTGGCTATACCTTTCCTGCTAAGCATTGCAAACTGAAAACTAACAGCATGACTTGTGCAGGGACAAAGGGCAAAACACATCTCCTGACCCCAGTCTGTGCAGCCAGGGATGCTGGGTATTGTCTCACATGAGCATCTGGACAAAACCAAAACCACAAGGGAAAAAAACCACATCACAATACATTCTGAAGCAATATACGTACACTGCAGGAGTGAGCAAAACAAGGGTGAGAATTCAAAACACAGCAGCATCAATGAATGAAACAGTCATTTTGATGTGCCTATCGGGCACATCATCCCAAGAAACAGAGGAAACAAACAGGCAGTTCAGATAATAGTGTAAGGTTGGTCTGAGAAAACAGTGTTCCACCTGTAAGGCTTTTCAAGCTGCTAGCTTTTGATCAGAAATGTCTCATGAAAAGCCAAAGGATAAGGGTTTGATTTATAAGAGCTCACTTCACTGTGAGATCCAGCTCTTCCCCAGTCCTGCCTTTTTGAGATGCTTTCTTATACATCAGATAAAGTTTCCCCACCATTTCAATACTTCCCATGTCCTATAACATATGAAGCACACATTTCAGAATGCCCGGTGTACACAAAGATGCTTCAGTTTAAAGTACTGGGACTGTAAGGAACTGCACAGCTTACTCCTTCTTCCCTTTGCCAATTACTACTGACACTAATCATCCAAATAAAAACCTTTCCTTACCTACACTCTTTTTGATGTCTTCAGAAAGAATGAAAATCTCCAAAAACATTAAACAAAATTTTTACCAAATCAACAACCAAGAGAAGAATTTGAAATAGAAACACAGACTTCTAAGAAGCCATTACACTGAAGTGGTGTTGTAGGACTAAACTTTAAAAGCCAAATGTTTTACTATGTCCAATGTGTCCCAAAACATTCAGTCCATGTGATTTTAAGAGTCTAATTAACTTTTTATGTCTCTTGGGGAAATCTGCTTTTGCTAATTTAGTTTCCTCACACATCCACAACAACAGTTTCTGTTAGGTATGACATGAAATTTATAATCAAAGGGAAACCTTTCATACTGATACTGCCTCTTGTAACAAGGAGAGGCTGTACTGTGAACTTACAGCTGCACACACACAGTCATGTAAATAGGATCATTGAAAAAAGGCACATTTACTTGCTTTTGCAAGACACCCTTCTGGATTTATCTCAGCATGGAAAGAAAAATCAGACAAAATACACTATTGAGAAACATGGTATAAAGATATTTGAAGGATTTTTTTTCAGGTTGGTTTGTTTTAACCAGAACTATTTGTAGAATAGCAAAAGGAAGTAACTTTGCCTATGCTGAAGCCAGAAATCTGAATTTCAGGACAAGTTTTTTATGCTTCGCTTAAATCAACGACTGTTTTGAAGACAGACTAGTTGGACACGTCTTTGCTTTTATTGGTCATGACAGCAAGGCTGCCAGCCTCCCTCCATTACCTCTTGTCTGCCAGGTCAGTTTTGTTCCCCACCAACATGATGATGACATCGCTTCCTCTCTCTGTCCGAACATCATCAATCCACTTGGAGGTCTGCTGAAAAGAATTCAAGTCTGTAGGGAAGAAATAAAAGGCAGCGCTGAGGATAAAACTTCTTTTCAGAGAAGGGGAATGCTATGCCTGTACTTGGGTGCTTCTCCAAATCTCCCCACACCACACAGAAATGACCCATAAATTGTTTTCTGCTTAAACAGAAAAACAGGGCTAGGGAGAAAGGGGGGGAACATTCTTCACGTTAATCATCTTTTTGCAGAACTTCTGGTTGTAGCTTATAAGTTCTGCTAACATACAGTATTTCAAATAATGAGACACCAAAGCATCACTCACTTGTAATGTCATAGACTACCACAGCAATAGTAGAGTCGCGGATGTAGCTGGGAATGAGACTGCGGAAACGCTCCTGGCCTGCTGTGTCCCAAAGCTGCAGCCGAACCTGCTGGTACCAGGCCAGAGAGAGCACAGAGAAAGAGAGAGACAGCAAGAGAGAGGAGAAAGGAGGAAACTGTCCTTTAGAGAAAAGGCCATTTCTGGAATTAACTGTATGCAGCTCCATGTGAGAAGCTGAAGGCTGACCTTGTAATCTTGCCCCAAATATCCAAACATCACAGAAGCTGGCTTTTCTGACTCTGTGTGTAGATAATTTGCTTTAATTACCTCCTTTGATTGTCCAGATGTTCTGCTATTCCCAAAGAGGTTAAGTCTACTACCTCATCACTGACAGAAGTAGCTAGAAAGTCATGTCATGCAGAGCTGGTCTTCCTGGTTCACCCAGGGTTAAGCATGGGGTCTCCACAGGACTCCTAGGCTAGAGCATCAAGACTTTTTGAGGCAATTTTCACGACAGATATGCAATTCCCTCAGCCCATACACCATGTGGTAAACTGGCACCCATTCTCCAGTATCAAGAATTGTGAAGATGGCAATGAGATTTTCATGCAAGATTAGGGCAATCAGTAACTTAAGTTCCAGCAGATAAAATGTTATACACCGCAGGCTTCATGTGACACAGAGGGCATCAGATTCTTCCTTTTCAGATAAGCACAAGAGCCAGAAACAAGCACAAATGCTATGAGAGGTACAGTTTGTTCTCAAGAGCTGTGCCCAAACACAAACTGATCTACCATATACAATAGCTCTAAGGTCTGGTACCTGCCTATTTGAAAGAGCAATGGTCAAAACATGCCCAACTACCACAGTGAATGCTAAACAAAAGCTTTTCACAACTAGGAGTGATACCATTTCCTTCCAAGTCATTACCCCACGTAGCTAGCTCTACAAGCAGTGCTACCCTGCCAGAAAACAAGATTGCTGTTGGCATTCTCAATAGGCTGGAGTTTCATGGGAGGGCAGATACCGGTTCCCAGCTCAATGACACAAATTGGTCAGATGTGCTCACAAGGCCACTTGTTCAGCAGTGAAGGAGAGCAGCTGAGCAGCACAGAACAGCAGTTAATAAGGCAGCTTGCAGGAGACTGGCTACATGAGGGAACAGTCTTAGATGGACTAATAATTGCTTTATTTAGAAGAAAAATAGAAGCTGGACAGAGTAACATCTGCAAAGTGTCTTGCTACCAGCAAATTCAAAACAACAACCTCTGTACATCAGGGTATGTAGATCCAATGCCCTGGGGCTTAAGGAAGATTAGGGCTTATAGTTAAAGCAATTAGCTCATGCTTCATTTTGAAGGTAGCCTTGACTGTTGTAGCAAAAATCAAGACTCCTTCCTACTCCAAGCTTCTCAGGGTGACAAACTCCAATACTGGACAATACTACACTTGTGCTGGAAGATCGGACTGATGATGACAGCTTCTAGCTCTTGCTTCTGGACTTTACGACAAGCTTCCACACAGTCCCCAAGACATTGCTGCTACACTAGACTCTTCAGCCAGAAAGCTTACCAAGGTGGCAACTTAAATACTCCAACCTTCAGCTGTCTTCAAAAAGGCAAGTAGAGGAAGTATCACAGAGCTGGGCAGGAACTGGCCCTGGTAACCTTCTTGCAGTGAAGGGTAACACTATTTGAGGCCTTCAACTAAGCAGGTACCATGCAGGTACCCCTGAGGTGACCTGAGAAAGCTGCAGTATTTCTGTGGCTTCTCATTTCTAGCAGCCAACGTTTACATGCCCCCATTTGGGATGGGAAGGAAACCCACTCAAACACAACAGTGTGCCAATGACCCCACCAGCCTGGAAAGATAAAAGGTTGTCAACCAACAAGAATTAATCCAGCCTATCTTAGAAACTATGTAGCTTTGTTCAGAAAGGGACCTGAGATGCAGTATGGGCTCTCCTCATGGATCTCTCCACAGGTAAGTTGTGTATTTATTGTTAAGCTGTTGGGCAACTTGAAATGGGGTTTCTTTTTTTCTTCTCAGCTCCCCACGTGCTATGTAACAGTCTTTCTCCATTAGTTAAGAGTATCTTGGCTGGTACTTAAGTATGCCCTATGGGACTGGCCCTATTTTACACTACTATGACCAGCAATGACTTACAGGAGGCTGTTTGAGGTTCCCAAACACAGTTAGCACTAAAGACAATGCAAACATACGGCTCTTTCAGAGTGGTAAAGGAAACAGTGTTTTCCTAATTGCACTGTAGTGCTTACCATCATCATGCAATCAGAAGTACATGAGCACATTCCTTCAGTAACACAAGAAAATCAAAAGCCTCTCAGTGACTAAGAACAGAACACAGAGCAGTAACAAGAAAAAAATGAAATTAACTGAAAAGATCAGACCATTACCAAAGTCTGACGAGATCAGATAGCACTTGCTTGGTTTTGACATCTGAAAGCTGTTTAAGACTGGCAGGATTCTTCCACCTGCCTGAGTAAACAATACCTCTCACAACAGTGGGGAGAAAAGATGCCAAGCTCTGAAGCCTGCCACAGTGCCTCACCTTGGTGAGTTCCCAGCATCAGCCATCACACGCACACCTAAGCACTCCCCAAACAGATCACTTCAGTTTTACACTAGTTTGCATGAAACCAGGAATCCTGCCAGAGTTAACTACTTAAGCTACAGAAGTGAGAGAAAGACAATGTAATTATTTGCCCTCAGTATGCAAGATAAATTCTAACAGAAGTCTATTACTTGTTAAGCACTTTAGTTAATCAAAGGGAAACAAATCCCTGGTCCATAAAGCCTCATGATAACCTAGGATTTGTGACAGAGTAAAGATGGGCCAGAGGATTTCATCTGCACTATGTTCTTTACTTAGACTTTATCCACATGGTATTGGTTCAAAGGTGTAAATCCTGTCTAAATAATTCTGCTGATACTGCAGCTTAAACGAAAAAGCCAGATAAAGTGGAATCAATAACAAGAAATTATAATGAAATAACTGTATTCATATCTTCATATCCTACATTAAAACATTCATGCCAAGATTTACACAGTATTTCCCTTCTAAGCTCATTTATTCTTTTGAAATTATGGTAGTTACACCTCTTTCAAGAGCTCTGTCGTGAGAGAACAAGAACTCACATGAATCACCAGCTCTCTTCTTCAACGAAATGGGAATCTTGAATGCTCCTAAGCTGCTACTTAGCTTTTATTTAAATGACTGCTGTACTATTTTACCTACTCTGACAGCGTTCCTTTGCTTTGGCATCTGAAGCTGTTACCTGTATTACCCATCTAGTTATCCAGAAAGTAAAATACTCATTCTGAGGGCTTTTTAAAAACAAACAACAATAACAAACATACAAACCCAAAAACAAACCCCAAAACCAAAACCCCAAGCCAAAACAAAAGCCCCAAGTCCCCCACACAGACCAGAAAAACAAGAAAGTTTTTCAAAGGCTACCAATCACCTGACATTACCATCAGCACAGACATATGAGAAATCACAGTCTCTACTCACCTACCTCCAGTTCTCCAGTTTCTGGACTAGGGGATGGAGTTACCATTGGTTGTGGGGGAAGATGCTCAGCTACGTTCCCTCAGCCCATGAAACACTTACAGTCCTAGGGCCAATGGCCTGTCTTAGCTCTTTTCAGATAACACCACCACTTCCAAACATAAAGGTACTTGTAAAAAGCAAGGTCCCTGCAGTCACTCCAGCTCAATACCTACTTGTAATGTCAAAGACAATGACAGCCACAGCAGAGTCACGGATGTAGCTGGGAATGAGGCTGCGGAACCTCTCCTGCCCGGCTGTATCCCACAGCTGCAGCCTGATCTGGGAAATGGAAAAGCGTAGGGGAAGAGGAAAGGGGGAAGAGCAGGAAAATGGAAAACAAAAACCAAACCTCAAGTGAAACAAAAATTAAAATTAAAAAAAAAAGCAAGGCAAAAATAATGCAACAAAAGAAAGTCAAAATGGAACAGAAATGTGAAAAGAGCCAACGACACTTCTATCCACATTCTCACAGCAGCCTCAGCCCAGCACATCTGAGAAATCTCCCTCCCTCCACAGATCCATTAATAACTCACACATGCAAACACATTCTTCCATTTAATCATAAACCCAAGACATCCCTAAAAAAGTACCTTCTCACACCATCTGTTAACGGGGGAAATAAGCATACATACCTCAGTGCATCCTGCCATGCCAGAGCTCTGGCTATACTGGCCACACAAGCAGACTGCAGCCTACAGCTAGCTAGATGTGGTCATTTCCAACCAGAAAGACATCACCCAGATACCGATTAACTCACTGGAGAGCCTGATGTGGTGATATATAGTAGTGGGGTATAAGCCAGAAGAGCAAACACCCTCTAGACTGGCTTATCTTGTGCTGAAATTAGACAAGCCTGGGAAGATACTGAGTCACAGAAAAGGAAATACCAGGTCTTTAAAGAATGAGGTTGCAGCTGTAACATGGGCCTGGCAGCCTGACAGCCAGGACTGAGGACAGGGTGTCTCGTGGCCTCAGTTCACTTAATGCCACAGGTTCCACTGCACTGGCAATGTGCTGGAAACAGCACACTTAGAGCTGCCCTTTGCGGGAGGCCGCTGGAGGCAGTTTTGAAGAACCAAACTCCAGTGTATTTCCCCTTCCTGTGGCTAGTACACGCTACACAGGCCATTGTTAGAGCTGAATGATCTAGCACAAGTATATCTTCAGGATATATTATTTGGTGTAAGGACATATCAAGTACGCCAAAGAACACACTGCAGTTAGAGGCTCACCATTCTTCATTTCGAGCTCAGCAGTCAAAGCCTGTTGCAAAATACAGCATTAGCCATAGCTGAGAAATTATTTCAATGTCTGAATCTTCTCAGCTTGTGCGCTTGCATTTGTCCCTCCTTTTACCTTCATTCAACACCTCTCCTTTGTTTATACAGGCTTTATGAGCTGCAGACCACTTACATAATCAAGAAACTAGCAGTATGCCCAATGAATATGGTATTTTGCAGATAGCAGGCCAGGAGGTGAACGACATCCTGACCTACACAGCCACAAGAAATCAAGGCTACACTGCTGAAAACAGAATACAGGCATTCCAAGTTGCTTTCACAGGTGTCAAGCAGCATTTCCAGGATCATTTTCTTCTGCCACTGCCAGTACCATTAAAGAATGTTATCAAAGCAGTTTCTCCCAGAGATTAAGCCAAGGTCTTTCCTAACAGTGAATCACTGGCAAGATGGCAGAGAAGCACTTGGGAAACTCACCACACACACTGGGCTGAGACTTCCTCAGAAGCAAGAGACCCAAAGCAACACAAACAACTACCACTGCACCACTGGTTCCTTCCTTCCCACAACAGCATCACACTTCTTAGCCACGAGTAAAACTAGCAAAAAAAGGCAAGTACCAGCAAAACACTGAATTAATGAAAAGACAAATACTGAAAGACAGGAAAGGGATGTGAGGGATCTCTTTATCCAAAGAGGAATCTCATGCAAGCTAAATCCAAAGTTGTTTTATTAACAGTACATTAGAACTGTATTACAAAAGGAGCCTTCCTACAACAAGAAACTACACTACTGCTGGTAATCATGAAAGACCTGTAACTGCCTCAACTCTGCTCAGACCCATTTCTACCGACAATCCCAGAGGCAAACCGCAAATTCTAGAGGCAAACTACACTTAAAGTACATATAACAGACAGCCCATTCCCATACCTTCCCCCGGTTTTGCATGAAAGGTTTTTACTTCATTCTAGAGGTATCAGATATGAACAAATATTGGAAACAAGGAAAGCTGGTCAGTGACAAAGGCTGTCCCTCTGAAGGCTGCTGTGGGATTTTAGCAGCTGTTGGAGGAACGGCCAGTGGAATAGTGTGCACAGTAACCACTGCTCCCAGGACTGCAGTTGCCATGTTATCACAGAGATGCCTCGCTTACCGTGCGGTCTTCCAGATACATCGTTTTTGACAGGAAATCAATTCCAATGGTTGCCTGGAAAGAAGAAAAGCATTAGGAACTGCAAGCTTCC
The DNA here is from genome assembly GCA_039877255.1 of Loriculus beryllinus. Classification (NCBI taxonomy): domain Eukaryota; kingdom Metazoa; phylum Chordata; class Aves; order Psittaciformes; family Psittacidae; genus Loriculus; species Loriculus beryllinus. The sequence continues at coordinate 15,986 of JBCJKH010009839.1, read as the reverse complement.
TTCCAGTATCTGCAAATCAGAGCTGTCTACACAAACTCTCAGAAATGTTCGAAAACTTAGAATAAAGCTGCTGAAGTCATTTGCCTTCAACGCAGCTGGTAACAACAAAGCAATCTGAATACCTGCACCATTGTTGTTTCATATCATTCTTTCAATACTTCTTAACTGCATAACAACCTTGATTTTAGCCTCAGACATTCATGCATCTTAACACAGATCACATGTGAACTGGGATCACCTTTTCTTCTGGTCTACCACAATTCAGTCTGGTAAGAATTATCTCACTAGGAATATCCAAAAGGTAAAGCAAATTACAGATATAAACTGTGGGCAACTGTGCTCAAAGCTTAAAAGCAATGTTTATTCAGGCTTTCCATTTCAGAATGTGCTTCCTTTCCAGTGACATTCAGACGCTTCATTTCACAGCTCCTTCCAGTCACGTTTCTATTGCTGCACAGCAATTCTGGTACAAAGACATTTAAAGTAATTTACCAAGCTAGCTGTGCTACCAGGCACTTAAATCAAGCAGATGTCCTATCATAACCCAAGGAACCAGGAGACAGGTTACTGATGTAACAGATTTTAGTGTTTTAGACAGACTAGCTCTGGTCCTAACAAACACAGGGAGCATTTAACATGCTCTGGAAGGTCTCCATCAAAACGTGAACCATTTAACATTAGAAGAGACCACAACAGTCAATTTCTGTAGCAAGCAGCAGCCAGGACACAGTTTGTAACAACTATAATAAGCAGACAAATCTACAAGAGCACATTTCCAAAGACAGTTCCAGTGAATGACTTGTCACCAAGAAAACAATCTCCTCTTCCTTTTTCAACTTAAAATAACCCAAATCTAAACCAGTAACTCTTTCTGGCCTTAACTACAAGGTAACACCTTAGTCTTATCTTCTTTAAAAGTATTTGGTATTTCCTTGAAATACTGCCAAGTGCTTTTGACGTAACTAATTCCTCCTGAAATCTTCAGACCTCTTACACGTTTTCAGCTTTCCATCTGCACCTCTTCATCTCGACCATACTCTTTCCCTGCCGAGACTCCGTCAGCTCCATCTACAGCTGTTAGTTAAAGTAGTAATAATAAAGAAAAAAAAGAAAGAATATGCCTTGCTGACTTCTTGCAGATCTATCTACACGCTTTGGATTCAATCATTCCTACTTAAATGGAAAGCCTCTGAAGATGCCAGAGACCAAGAACGATCATAAGCATCTTTGTACCTCATTCATTCTGTTTCCTATTACTCCCATACGCATTGTAAGGCATCCTCACCCTTGTCTTCCCTGTTCACCACCCCATAAACCAGTGTTTATCCCCTTTTTCCTCAAGGCTTCTCACACACATACAGGATCTAAACCTTGCTTCTTTTCTGTAAACTGCACTTCCTAGCATCATATTAGACGCCTGGGCTTAATTGTGAAGTCTCATCTGCATTTCAAGGCACATTCCAACCTTACAAATGATACTGAACTGACAGCTCATGGGGAAATGTGCTTGGCCCCAACAGTTCTCACAGGCACAAATACTAATAGAGTGGGATAGATTTACACACACACACACACACACATATACATATATATCAAAAACAAACCCCAAACAAATCAAAACCAAAAAGCCACGCTCAAAACACTACCACATACCTGATAAGTATTGTCAAAACTGTCATACATAAACCTGGTGATCAGAGAAGTCTTCCCAACTACAAAAGAAGAGAAAAATTACTTTCAAGCAGCAGTGGGGAAAGAAACCCAAACCACCACTGCTTTGGGACGAACGAATCCGAACAAAGCTGCCAATCTAAAGCCATTTCCCAGCCACCCCCTCCTGTGAAATAACCACCTAAGAAAGTCATTCACAAAATGACAGAACTGCGTTAAACCAAATCAATCTCAGTAGGTCACAAATAAATCATGACAATCACTTGATCCTCAAATTAGGTATGTTGTGATGCATCTGACAAAGAACTATTGGTTTGCTTTAAGCAAGCAATAATCTGCTTTGTTACTCATATTTTGCTACTTATGTAATCATTAGGTCTAGGATTTACAGGCATAAACATCAAACCAATTACAGTGATGTCCTGGACACTGTTTAGCTGCCTCTGGCTGGATGGAAAAGCAACATTCAAAACTTACATCCTTTCCCCACAGTGGGATTTTAGATACAGTGTAAATTTTGGTGCCTTGATTAAAAACTTTACATTTGCATTGCCAAATATTATCAAAAGACAAAGGACAGAACTGACAAGAAACAGGAACTAAAAATAAGAGCTCAGATTCTATCTCAGAAAGCTGGAGGAAGCCAAGAAAACTTCAAAGGCCATGGATAAAAGAAGAGGGTAAATCACCTAGAAAGGTTTTGAAACTGCAACCACTGACGAAGGTTAAAACCGGGTCAGTCAAATGTCTATCTATCGAACGTGTATCCGACCCCACCTTGGTAAGGCAGAGGAATTAAGACAACTTCTGGAAATTCCTCCAAGACCTACTGTTCTGGGATCGAGAAGGGGGGAAGCAATAAAAGATCTAAAAAGAACAATGCAGCAAATACCACCATTTCAAGGAAATGACATAACTCATCCATATATTATGAAGGCAGGGGTACAAAAGAGAGTCAACTCCAGGTAAAACAAAACAAATGAAGCTCAAGGCAGCAGCCACACTGCACAACCACCACTGTTTTGTCATTTATTCTCCCTCCAGTATTTGCCACGCAGCCGGCGTGGACACGGTCAGAGACACAACACCCGGGGCGGAGCAGAAGCAGCCGAGAGCCCCCCCCCCCCCGGCTCCTCCCGACCCCGCCAAACCCCGCTGCGGGCGCATTGCGGGCCGGCCCCGATAGAAGGCCCAGCGCCGGTCAGCGGGAAGCCAGGCCCGCGGGGAGCCCCGGCCGCCCGCCAGGCCCTCGCCTCCCTCCGGCGGAGGCGCAAGGCCGGACCGCGGCGAGGCCGCCTCTCCCTCGGGCGGGCGCCCTCTGGCCGCCGCCTCCCGCGTGGGCCCCGGGCGGCTCGCTGCCGCCTCCCCCCGCAGCACAAACGCGCTCGACCGTTCTGTCACTGCCAGACCCTCACGGGTCCCCACCCAGCGGCCCTCACTGGATCCTCACCCCCCTTCCCTGAGGGCCTTCAGCGCTTTCTGCCCCAAACGCTCCGAGCCTTTAACGGCCGCTCGCCGCCCCCGGCAGAGGAAGGCCCGTGACGGCTCCTCAACGCCCCCCCCCCCCCTCCCGCCCCGCTCCGCCCCGCTCCAACCCCGGCGCCAGGCCCCGGCCTCCCGCCGCGGCCCCTGGCCGCTCACCGCTCTGCTCGCCCAGAAAGACGAGCTTGAACTTCCTGAGCGGGTTCCCGAACTCGCCGCCGCTGCTGGGCGCGGACATGGCGGCGCGGGGGGGCCGAGCCGGAGCCGTGACTGAGGAGCAGCACACACCGCCGAGCACACACCGGCACCACCGCCGCCCCAAGCGTCACTTGCACCGACGTCACCGCGACGTCACCGCGCACCGCCAACCCCGGGGCGGGCGGTTGCCGTGGCGACGGGAGCGGTCGCCCCTGAGGCCTGTGTGTGAGGCCCGGCCTGGGGCCGCGGCCTGCGGCTGTGGTACCCGCACTCCCGCCCGACCTCCTTCCTCCGCCCGCTTCAGGCTCCTCCGCGGCCCCGGGACCACCACACGGAGCCTGCACCGGACCACTGGGGCGGGTTTATTGATAACGGTGTCACAGAGTATTGCAGCACGCAGGCAAACGACAAACACGCTGATGACGGTGGGCTCCGGCCCACCCTCCCCGTCCCTTCGCTGGCACCTACGGGTGAAGGAGGTGCGGGCACCATCCGGCACGCAGTCGGGCTTTCCAGGGTACCGGGAGGAGATGCGGCGGCTCCAACAGCCCCAACCAGGGCTTGGAGTCGGTGCAGGGAGCCTGGGGAAGGAGGTGCAGCTAGGGGAACACGTGGCAGGGTCTGCACCGCATGTGGTACAGCGGGGAACATGCTATGGGCATCTACACCCCAAACCAGGGCTGGTGGGACGGGTGGCTGTATGTGCGAGCAGGCAGCAGCTTAGCTTTCCTCTTTGTCAGCCTCCTCCTTCTCATCTTCATCGTCTTTCTCCCCCTTGAGTTTCTGGCGAGCGAATTCCTCGATGACGATGTCCTCCTCGCTGGAAGGGAGAGCAGAGTGCGGTGAGCATGGAAGAGTGCCATGGGGAGCCCGCGATCAGGCTGCCGGCGAGGCACCACAGTGAAGAGGGCAAAATCTTAGAAGACTGAGACTCCCTTTTTACAAGGGGTCACGTGGAAAAGACAAGGAGTAACGGGCACAAGATAATCCTGGGGAGATTGTGATGGACACAAGAGGGAAAATTTTCCCGGCAAGAACAACCAGCCATTGGAATAATCACCCCTGGGAAGTGGTGGATTCCGCAGCACTGGACACTGTTAAGATTTCCCTGGAAAGGGTGTTGGAATATCTAGACTAGGTCATTTTTTGCTTAGAAAGTTGGACCAGATGATCCTTGAGGTCCCTTCCAACCTGGAATCCTGCTGCCACCCAAACACCAACATCCTAACCCTCCTAGGGGGTTATGCAGTGCTCACCTTGCCTTGCCACCCCACACTGCAGGGGACAGCCAGGTCACTGCCTGACCTGAGAACACAAACCCAGGGCAGATCACTGGCTTGACTGTGAGCGTGTGTGACTGGAGGAGCTGGGCTCCCGCCTGCGACTTTCACCAGTTTTTGAGGACAGTCTTATGTATTGTCAAGGGCAAAAAGAGAAGGAAAAGACATTGAAGTGGAGACAAGGAGATTAGTTACCTTCTTGCGAAAGGCAAGCAGCAGATGACATCAAGAGAGAGCCACATAATGAGAATTGGGCAAAGAAAACGGAAAAAAAGAGTCAGCAAAACTGATTCCAAAAGCTTGAGAATGTGAAACCACTTGACAAAAATGGACAGGGAATGATGGTGGGGACAGGCCAAGAGATTTCCTCCTCTGGAAGTTTAAACATCCTCGCTGACCTAAGAAACTGATAGGCCTTGGTGTGAAAGCCTTGCAGTTGCAGCCTGAGTTTCCAGGCCCCAAATCCCAGTGATCATGTCCCGTTGCAGGGTGTAACCAGACACAAAAGCAGCCTTTGGGGGCTTTGCAGGCCAGGGCCGGCTGTGGGGCTGGTTGGTGGCTGTGGCTGCCAAGCATGGCTGCCAGGAATGGGTTTGGCATGCTGCAGCTTCCCAGAGGGAAGCAATCCCAGCTGTGGCTTCAGCTGGAATAAGCTTGTGTGGTGGGAGGAGGACTCTGGAACTGAGGAGTGCATGAGGCCATAGCCAGCCCCGCTTCCAGCAGCCCAGGGACCTCAGCATGGGGAGAATGGGGCATCACATCTATTTGTGATGGGTCTCTGTGGTTTATGCACTAGAGGAAACACTGGCCTGAGGTATAAGGAAGTGTTTCTTTACCTTGGCTTATCTGTACTCCATTTGATAAGCACAGCACAGGGAGGAAAGGATTGGAAGAGAGAAGGATGTTAGTACAGAAAGGACGTTTCAACTAACATCTCTTCTTAATGCTCAGGTGTGTTTCTGGAAAGAGCTGTTGGGATGGGTGGAAGCTGCTCCCACACTGGTCCTGGACAGAGGCTGCCACACAGCCCGAGGAGCTCTGCCTGTCCCACAGCCACAGTCACACTGTCCCATTGCACAGAGGCACTGCCTTTACAAATTCGCCTCCAAATGGTGACTGCCTTTTCCTCCCCTGAGTGTCAGCAGCATCCACGCATTACTTACCGTCCGCAGGCTTTGGGTGCATCAGGATGACAGGCAGCTCGACACCAACATCGCTGGAAGGGAAAACACTTGTTTCAATAAACCTGCCCAGTGCCACATCCTGCTCAGCCCCACAGGCAGCTCTCCCCTTACCTGGAAGTGAGATCCCCCAGGATACTGTGGCAGCGGGAGAGAAGGGACAGAAATCAGCCAAGGCAGAGGAGGGGAGTATTAGACTTTGCTTTATAATAAAGTAGAAGATGATGTATAATAGGGGTGAAGGGCAGAGATGATGGGGCCGGAGGGGTGGGAGTCAGAGGACAGCGCAGTGCCCAGCTGCTCCATGGCCCAGGGAGGAGGGGAAGGGCCAGTGCTGTGAGTCCCTTTGTCATCTGCCCAGTGGTAAAAGATTGCACAGCACAGCCCAAGAGGATATTCCCTGACCTCGCGCCCGCACTCTCACCCTCCTCGGGACACCACCAGGTTGACCTTCACTTTGTAGGACACCAGGATGCCCAGCACCTCCTTGTCCATGCCAGGTCTCAGGCTAGGAAAAAGTTAGAGTAGTGCGGTGAGGTGGGCAGTGCTTCTCACATACCCTGTCTGCTCCCCTCCCCAGCAGCTCCCAGGGCTGTCTCTGTGGGTGCACTGGGGTCTAGCATAAGAGGACAACACAATGTGGTAGGAAAAGAGAGGCGAGGGCAGGTCATTTGGCTGAAGCCACAGAGCAGTTTCTGGAGGTCACTTGAGATGTGTGAGCTGGGATTGACTCCTGAAACAAGACCTGGTGCAACTGTGTGGAGGGAGGGATACAGGGGCTTTGGACAATGGTTGGGACTGGGAGGCTATGCCTCTTCCACAAGATGGAAAGGTGGGTCCGTGGTCATGTCACAAAATCCCTACATTTTCCAGCTGGGTGGGCTGGGTTCAGGCACAGGAAGTGTGGGGGATCCTTGGTGGGAGCCCAGAGCATCCTGAGCAGTGGGAAGCTGCCAGAATCAAGGCAAGGCATGGGTCCGGCTGTGGTGGGGAGCAGGGGGAGCCCACCTGGCTCTTACATGGTAGTGGAGGCCAGGTTGGTGTCCTCGTGCTTGAGCTTGCCATCGAGAGCCAGGCCTCTCTTCTCCCGGTTGGCCGAGAGCAAAGGGGTGACGGAGTACGTTTTGGAGAAGGTGGAGTTGGCCGCCACGGTCTCGCTGGAAGGGGTTGGAAAGGAGAGCTCAGAGCCAGCACCAGCCTCACCGGGGATACTCAACATCGTGCCAGGCACCCAGGCAGAGTCAGACATCCCACCCTGCCCTCCCCACGCAGCTGCTTGGGCCTGTTTCCTCCTTTCATTCCCATGTACAACCACTTCTTTTTTCTGCCCCCCACCTCTGCCCTGGCCCTTCTCGTCCTCGGAGGTGCAGGGGCTGTGGCTGGCCTCAGACATGCAAAGTGAGGAGAGGAAGTGGCCGGGGGCAGCTGTGCACTGTCTGCAGGGACCTGCCCAGCCAACACCTGCTTATGCTGGGGGCACAGCGTCCACAGCCTTCCCTCTCCTCCGCTTCCTCTGCATCTGCTCTGCTAACCCTGATATTTCTGCTGCCTGATGTAAAACCATCACTCTCCCCTCCTCCTCCTCCTTTCTCTTCCTCCCTCTGACTGTGATGCTGCACCATCCCCAGCCCTTTTTTACTTACTTTATCTCCTCAGTGCACACAGTCTTCGTGTATTTATCCAGAGAATAGAGGACCACGTCTGTGATCTGCTCAACTGAGGAAAGACAAGGAGGAGCAATTTTGGTGATGTGGCAGAGGTCCCCATCTCTGACAGGGAGGCTGGGATGTGGTGGGTGCTGTGCCCCTCCTGCCCCTCTCACCTGAGATCTTAATTTTTTTCACAATCTTGTTGGTGGTGTTGTTGATGTTGACGGTCACATTGATGGGGTCTCCGTGGTAATAGATCTGCAGTAGGAAGAAGCTTGGTTGTGTGATCAGGCATCCTGGTCCCCATCCTTGGGGATGCACGTGGTGGCACGAGCCGGGGGATAGGCTCTGTACTGACCTCCTTATCCAGGGAAGCTTCGAGGTGCAGGGGCTTGTCAGACATCATGAACTGCCGGGTGGTCTCCGACTTTGGGGCTGGCCCCATCTTCAGAGGTGCAAACTGGATCTTGCGGATGACCAGGCGCACCGAGTTCCTGTGGGACAAGAAGCTGTCACCCCCGGTCTTCTTGTCAGGGACATGTCAATACAGCCTTCTAGGGGGGCACTTTGGCCATCTTTGGGGACATCACAGTATATCTAGCCAAAGGATGCAAGCTGCAGCCTGCTCTTAGGACATGTTGGGTGCTGCCGTGGGGATCGCTGCCACTCCTTCAGGTGAAGTACCTCACCCAAGCACGGCACAGGCTGACGGCGCGTCCTTGGCCCAACTCCTGAGATGGTTACCCCAGAATGATCCCATGGTTTGGTTTTAGGGTCATGGGGCAGGAAAGGGATCCCTTGCAAATACCTCTTGTGAATTTTCTCCTCCAGATTTTCAGCGCAAAATCCTTTGACCTCGAAGTCCACACCACAGGCCTGTGGGGACATTTGTGGTCACTAAACAGGCGGAGCTCAGAGCTACTCCTCCTTTCTCTACTGCATCCCTGGAGATGATGGTCCCAAGTCCATTCATCCTTCCTCCCCACCCCTCACCCATGGGCCATATTGCCATGGAAGAGAATCAGCTCTTGCTTTTTGCGCCCCACAACTTAACCTTCTGCCAGGGGGAATGGGTCCAGGGACACGGGTCAGGGACAGCAGCTCACCTTTCCCACATCGTCTGGTCCTGGCTGGAGGGTGACCGAGCAGGGCAGGTTGGTGGCAACCTGGGCAGAACAGGGAAAGAGAGACAAAAGTGAATGAAGAGTGTGTCCAGAGATGAGCGCTGGTGCACACCATGGGAATGTGTGATCAGGAAGGGCAGAGCATCCCCTACCTCAAAGGTGAAGGGGTAGGCATTCTCCCCAAGTTTCTTCATCAGCTTCTCCTGCAAAGGAGTGAGGGTTTTGGGTGTCTGGTCCGGCACCGGTGGGAAGATCTGGGTGGTGAGGACATAGAGGTCCTTCCTGAAGGTCAACCCGATAACATCGAGGTCATCTCGGCCATAGCGAAATGCGCAGGTCAGCGTCACGTACACTGAAGTCGGATGGAAACAGAGAGGAGCAGGTAAGGAAGAAGGTAAGATAAAAGGGAGGCATGGAGAAAGCGTTAAATAAAGAGGAAAGAAAGGAAAACTACTTTAGTATCTCTTCAGCAGACATACAACTGTTTTCAGGACCTGGACCTCAAGTGCTACGTTTACAGGTTCGCTTGATTTACAGATTAACTTGATGAAGTTAACACATCTTTCTGCAAGGCACAAGTAGCTTCAGAGCCAGTGCCCCAGGTGAAGAGACAAGAAAAAAGAGGCAGCCTTCCCCACCAGGTCAGCTTCCAGGACCCTGATGTACAAGGAGCTGTACATGACCCATGGCAGGTTTAACCTGGCTCCAGTCCCAGGCTGCTGAGGAGCTTTGCACCGGTTTCCATTTCTTCCCCTTAAACCGTGGGGTTTTCTGTATTAATACCTTTTCTGTCCTTTAGGTACTCCGGGTCGATCAGGCAGACACCATCTGCAAACAAACAGAGAAGGAGGGTCAGTGAGCTCAGCTGCCTGGGCAGATCCTTGCAGGAACACAGCACTTCCTAAGTTCCAGCCGTCTGCCCACCAGCTGGGAAGGTGACCAAGCATTGCCTGTGCTTCTCTCTCCAGGAGAGGCATGGCCCCACTCACCTACAGAGTCCACTGTATCCACGTGGTCCACAAAGTCTCTCTTCCCCAGGTAGATGGATAGCTGGAGGCAGCACGTGGTTAAAGGAAAGAAGGAAATAGGTGTTTGCTATTGAATTAGCCAATATTTTCAATCTTTGAGTTGTATCATGGGGCTCATTAACCCTGCTGATAACAGGTGGGACCAGACCTGGCATTTAAAGGTTCATATAGTTGGGTTTTTTTTCATCTCCGTTTTGAAAAGCGAGCCCTATGATGGCATCAGAGCAGGCATAACAGGAATCAAGTCAGGTTTCAAAGGGAAGGGAAACCCAGCCTATGTCCTATCCTATGGGCTGAGCCACCTCAAAGGAGCCCCAGCACAGCCCGCACTTAGGCTGACTCACACCCAGGGATGGGGCACATGGTCCCCTCTCTGTGTGCATGGACTCACCTTGCTGTTGGGGCTGGTCTTCTTGAACACCCTGCAGAGGAAACACAGACAGACATGTTGGGAACCCTGGATGAGGCTGGATGAGGTGGCAAATCCCACTCCCAGGACAGAGAGGGAGGGGGATGGCCATTCTTCTCCCTGGAGCAAGGAGGAGCAGGCTTCCCTGCAAGTCTGCAAGCATGGTGCATCTCCAAGACCTGTGCCAGAGCATGCACAGGATGCCCAGCCCTTGGGAATGTCATTATCCTGCAAATTCAGAGCCAAACCCACCCCATTCACCAGGCTACCCAGGGAGATGTCATGCTCCTGAGCTCCATGCATGACCACTGAGGAGGGGGTGCATTATCTGTCTGTGTCTTAAGAACAAGTGAGAAAGCACCAACACACAGAAGAAAAGAGAATGTGTTTTGTTGGCTCTACAATGGCTCACTCAATCTCTCTACAGTGAGCTCATGTATCGGCCCACGAGGGGAGCCAGGGGGGTTCCTTTTCTCCCTCTATTCCTGTCCCGCAGCCCACTCTGCTTCATCCCAATTAAAACAAATCAAACGAAACACTTACTTTGCTCCGTCTGCCATTTTAAGTCAGTGGCTATGCAGGTAGGGATCTGTGGGGAGAAGGAGGAGAGGTGCTGGGTGAGGCGGTGGGGAAGGGGCAACTGCAGCAGGACAGAATCATTCATGTCCTAAGACACTTGCAGAGCGCTGCTGGGCCTTTTGCCTTGGCAGAGCTCGGATGCTCCAGGTTCAGCTTTGAGACAACACATGAGGCACACTGTAGTTCTGCAACCCAGTGGGGCAGCCAAGCTGAGAAAACCCCTTCCCCCTGCTGAAAAGGCGGTGAAGAGGAGGTGGAAGAGAAAAAGGGAGAGCAATGCTGCAGGCAGGCAGGCTTCAGAAAACAGGAAGCTCACAAGTGACTCTGAAGGGAGCAAGATCAAGTCTGGAAAAGGCAGGAAAATGAACAAAGAGCTTACAGAGTTTCAATTTTATGAAGTTCTGTTGTCTGCAAGAAATTGGTGGCGTGGCTGAACAGCAGGAACAGGCTTGTTTTGTCCCATCACTCACCAGTGAGTGAGGAAACCGTAAGCAGAAAGGTCAAGGGCACCTTTATGTTCACCCTGTGGGCAGGGGGATTCTCGGGGTGCACGGCCCCAACTCACAGCCCCTCCATCCCCGTTCCTGGCTGGCAGTGCCAGGGATGGCTCCGGGAGAGCAGCTCTTGCAGGTCTGCCTTCCCGCTGCCCAGTGGTGCTGCCTGTGTTTTGGTTGCTTGAGCCTGATGTCCAGAATTAAACCATAAATATCACACTGATCACCAGCTGATCACAGGGATATTAGATGGGATGAACTCAGCTTCTTAAAGTTAGGTAGCTCTTGACATTAGCAGAGCTTAAGCCCAGGCAGGAATCTAAGCCCCAGGGGCACGTGGGCACATTGCCTCTTTATGCAACCACAGGGATGCTGAGGAGAAAGAAGCTAATATAGGAGGGAGGAGATTATCCTCTTTCCCATGGAAAAACAAGGGATTAGTCCCAAACACAGGATCTTGGATGCCATCAAGTGCTTGGGGATGTGAAGCTTGGGCATACTCACCTGCACGGTTTCTTGTGTAGCAGCAAGAGAAGTTGTGAAGGGAGCGGGAGCAGCAGAGCAGTGCCACAGGCTCATCCTTCTCCAGAATCCAGGAATTGGGGATGAAGTGATGAAAGGTGGAGGAGAGAAGAGCTGAACTCCTCCTCCGTATCTCCCAAGATCCAGAGAGGGGACTTGATGCCTCCTACTTTGCTAAACTCTCTCTTGCTGCTACTGAACCCCTTCACCCATGCCCTCTGGCTCAGCCAACACTGAAATCCTTTTGGCCTCATTTGTCTCCCTTCAGCCCCAAACTGCTCTCCTTCCAGCCCCAGTCCAGCCCCAATGTCCCTGCTGCCAAGTGTTTGACCAAGCAGCAGAATCAGTGCCTCAAAGCACCTGCAGGGCCCAGGCAGCAGATCAGGCAGCACTCACCTGGCCGGTGGACAGACACACAGGCAGACAGACGCTCTCCTTCTCCTCTCCCAGCACGTCCTGCTGTCACGCAGTCACAACAGGCTGCTCCCAGACCTGAAGCTTCTTATATCCCTCTGATGGTCCCTCCCCTGGGATCTGATCTTTGGCTGTAGATGCAGGGATGTGTGTGTGTGTGTGTGTGTGTGTGTGTGTGTACCTTGGGAGAGGTGCTTTCAGGAAGAATCCTATTAGTTTATTAGTTGGAGAGACGCTCCGTAAGTAAGAGTGAGCTATAAATACAGCTTCTGCCAGAGTCCTGAGAAAGCTGCTTATGGAGATTGGCAAAGCAGGCTTAGGAGCAAGGTGATGGTAATTGAGGTGGAAGCTCTGCTCCTGGTGGGCAGGGGCAGATTTCCACGGTGTCTGTCTACAGCTGCTCCCATGGCAAGTGGAGCAGGGCCAGCCCTGGGCACAAGGGTGGATGGAGATGGCAAAGACGGATGTGCCTGGTTTTACCCTCCCTCGTGCACTTTGCTGGATGGCCGACTGGTGGACAGGAGGTGCAGGCAGCTTCTTGCATGGCCAATGTGCCTATGTGGCTGGTCACCTAGAGATGATCCACTGTGGTCCAGGGCACATGGGACACCCTTGCTACAGGGATGCTGCTGTACAAGATCAAAGACACACATGAAGCTTGGGGTGACAGTGGCAGCTCCCACACCAGGCTGTTTTCCCCCGCAGGCAGCAGGAAGGGCCAGCCATCCCTCAGTGGTGGGACACAGACCTGTCACCATCCCCCAGCACCCCTGGGCAACCTGCTCAGCCCAACATCATTTCATAACACCACAGAATGTCCTCACCTGACCCTATTAGCACATCGTTACTTCAAGGTTTGCTGCTGCAAATAGAAAACTCTTGAAAGCGCAGAGTGGATTTGCCTTATGCCAGCCAGGAGAGAAGCGTTCCTCACTGCTGTTCTTCCTTGGCTGCAGCCAGTGCAGGGGATCCCACTCCCAGAGAGATGGCTGCAGGATGCTCATGGATGTTGCCCCTGGGCTGGCCCTAGGGACAGAGCACAGACTGCAAGAGCAGCCCAGGGCAGCCTGCAAACTGCTCCAGCAAGGCCCCTCTCATCTTCCTCACCTCCAGCATCCCTCAAGCCCTTGCCTGCTCAGCCAGACCCTTGACTTCGAGCACACACTTGGTCCTGGCTCAGACCCCAAAGCTGAGCACTGCGGTCAGGATGCCCCTGCTCATGGCTGTGCCTCGGGACAGAGACACAGCTTAATCTCCCCCCTGCACTCTGCATCAGCCTAACAACCTTCATCACCTGGGTACCAGCTCCTCTCAAACGCAGCCCACCTGTGTCCCTGTTCCTATGGGCCACTGGTAGCCACCAGGAGCCCCCAGGCCATGGCAGCCCCACCAGCCCCACTGCCCAGGGCTTTAGCTGTCGCACACGTTGCTCGGGGCCGGGACTTGTGATCTCTTTAATTGCACACAGGAGAGCTTCTTAGTTTGCAGCTTAGCGGGTGCTATTTCTGCCAAGGTCAGGGGGACACGTGAACTGTGACCTCCCTGCTGGCGAGTGGAAGAGGAGGAGGAGGCAGCCCCACCTGGACACAGGGGGGACAGCAGAGTGCCCACCCCCAGTGCCATGCCCCGGCCACCTAATCCTGAGCTCTCTGTTCGCTGCTCTTCATTAGGCTCTTAACAAGGCCCCTGAGACCGGTGCTGTTCACCGGCACTCTGGCCGTAGGGTCTGTGGAGCACGGTGAGGTTGGAGAACAGATTTCATCATGGGACGCTTCAGCTTGGTTTAATCCTGGCTGGGTGGGTTCAGCCAGGGAGACCTTCCTTGCCCATGTAGGAGGAAGATATTTCCCCTCCCCAAACCAGTGGTGAGACAGCCAGGCCACATCCCTTCCCTTGCACTGTGCTCTGAACCAAGCACTGGGGAAGGATGCAACACCTTGTTAAAAATAATAGCGAAATGAGAGAGAGCTTCTTCCTTTTTTGCCTGTTTCATAAATGGCCAAAGGCTCCTCTCATCCCTCCAGGTCTAGCTGTTGTGTGTTGCACAGCTCAAACATCTACTTCCAGTGGGGCAGGACACCAGTGGTTGTGGGGCTGGTAGAGTACATGATGGCCCAGGTTTCTCCCTGGTATCCAGTGCCCTGAAGTGTCCTGCCTCCCCAGGGAACAGCCGTGGATCTTCCCACATCTTTCCCACTTTGCCTGCAGGGTCTGTCCTCTGAATAATGGAATCAACCTGGTTGGAAAAGACCTTTAAGATCATCAAGTCCAACCTTTACCCCCACACTGCCAAGGCCACCACTAAACCATGTCACTGAGGGCCTTGTCTACACAGTTTGTGTCCACTTCCAGGGATGGTGACTCCAGCACTGCCGTAAGCATCCTGTTCCAATGCCTGAAGGGAGCCTGGGGGGAGCCAGAGTCACCCAGCAAGCTGGCACTGGTGAACCCACATTGCCTTCCAATATCCAAGTGACCCTGGTGCTGGCAGGGCTCCCTGAGTGTTGGTGCATCTGGCACCGTCCCGGCTCAGCACCTGGCACCGCACACCGCAGCCACCTTACATAAACACAGCCAATGCCGCTGACGCCTCAAAGCCCCTCAGAGCTCCAGGGCTTCCTCCCCTGATCCAGATTAGGCGGCACAGACGGCGTTAATCCGAAGCCAGGCACCTCCACACTGCAGGGAATTACTGCCGCTCTGTTAAGTAACAGAGAGAGCAGTGGTGGTGGGAGCAGGTCTCTGGCGGGATGTGGGTCTCCAGCAGGAATGGGGGTCTGCTGCTGCCATCTCTGCACAGACCTGCCACCACTGTGTGTCCCCATGGCAGGCGCTGGCGAGAGGTGCAACCACTGCTGTGTGGCCCAGAGCCTCCATCCCAAAATCCGGCTGCCTGACTTCTCAGTGGGCCCTGCCACCGGTTCCTCTTGAGGCTGGGAGCCTTGGCAGGGGCTTTTGCCATGTCTGCACCAATGGGCTGGTGGCAGGGGACAGTCCCTTTGCATTGGGCTCATGGCTTATGATGCCAAGAGCAGCAGAGAGCCAGGAGCATGCCTTGACAGGGCACTCCGTCCTCACCCTCATCCCCCTCTGGCAGGAGCTCATTGTCCTGTCTCCATTCAGAGCAGCCCTCATGCTCCTGAGTGCTCTGGCAGCTGACGGTGTTACTTATCTGTAATTAACTTGTGCTAATCACCCAGCAGCATGCGCATGGCTCACTCGCTCCTTGCCACAAGGAGCAAAACCTCTGGATCTGTACGCAGGAGGTACCAGGAGGGACCCCCGGTGCTGGTTACAGCCCTGAGCTGCCAGGAAAAGCCTCCCTTCTTCCTCACACCTTCCCAGGAGCCCCCAAACCCCACTTCCCTTCTGCCTGCAGCAAGGCACACACAGACAGCGTGACATGAATGCCACTGTGGGTGCCTGGCTCGCTTGGCCGCCCGATGCCCGCAGCATCTCTGCCTCCGCGCAGCCAGCAGCAGAGCTCAGCCCCAGTGCAGGCAGCAAGGTTGCCAGCAGTGGGCAGCTCAATCGCTGCCTGCAGGCTGCCTGCCTGCCCGCCCACCACCCCAAACACACTTCAGGGGCTTGCTGTTGTCCCACACCACTGTCTGTCCCTTCTCTCATGGTCCTGCCCAAAGGCCTGGGCTCTGCCTCCCACTGCCCCTTGCCCCAGGATACGATGAGCAGTGGGGGGCTGAGCCCCTGCTCGGGACTGCTCCTGCCTGCACCCGGCCATGCTCAGCCTCAGGCTTCCCCCCGTAGCGGGGCTGGAGCTGGAGGAGGAGCGAGGAGGAGGTCCTGGCGGTGGCGAGAGCGCAGGAGGAGGAAGAGCGCTGCGGCCGCCGCGGTGCCGAGCGAGGGGCACGGGGCACGGAGCCGCGGTGCCGGTGGTGGGGCCGCAGGCTGGGCTCGGCGGGGCTCGGGTCGGCTCGGTGCGGAGGAGCGGAACGGA
>JBCJKH010009837.1:0-13707 GCA_039877255.1 Loriculus beryllinus | reverse complement strand
GTTTTTCCGGGCTCACCCCCTCCCCCCCCCCCCCCCCCCTTCTATTTTCCTGGTTTTAATTGCGTTCCTCCTCACAGCCACAGCGGCACACCCTGGTAATGGATTTTATTGGATCAAGGCATATCCCAGCACAGATGGCTGAGGCCAGCACTGAGATCCAGCCCTATGTTTTCATCCAAGAGGCATCACACAGCTGTATTTGGCATAATTAAATCAACTCACCCATGTTAGAAGGAGGCTTTTCTGGTCAGGACATAGGTGTTGAGTTTTTTTGGAGCTGTGTTATTTTAATAGTTTAACCAACTGGTTAAATGCAAAGACAGAAGTTGTGCTAAAACAACATGGCATGTCCTGATACTATTTTTTTAAGGGTCTCTGTTTTGTTTTCTTCCGAAATTTATTTAATTCTGAGCTTATGAGCCACTGGCACAGGGTGCCAAGAGAAGCTGTGGCTGTCCCATCCCTGGCAGTGTTGAAGGCTAGGCTGGATGGGGCTTTGAGCAACGTGGTCTAGTGGAAGGTATCCCTGCCTATGGCAGGGGGGCTGGAACTAGATGGTCTTTAAGGTCCCTTCCAACCCAAACCATTTTGTGGTTCAACTCCAGGGCTGCCTGTGAGTTACTTTGTCAAATGAGATGTGATGCAAGGGACACATTTGAAAACAGGCTGATCTGTCTTGCACAGGTTTCACTGCCTCTGAGAAAGAAAGAAGAGTTACCTGCATCAATGTGTACAGTCTGTTCTCTCCATCCCATGACTAAAGGAGGGACCATCTCACATGAGCAATTTTCTTCTGTTTCCATATGGAGTTGTGGCTAGCAATTCCCTGTAACAAAAGAACAGATTTCACTTAGCAGCTTTTGGGAAATATTTCAGCATATTTTGAAGAGGTGAATGTGACAATTCATTTGAACAAAACTTGCCATGTGATATGTTAAAAAAAGAGAGAAAACACAGTGCATAGCTACATCGAAGTACAGGTGGGCTTAAAAATCAGATTTTTTTCTTATGTAAGCTAAGGGTTCTTGAGTTTTCATTTAGATCCAGTGGGAAGAATTTGCTCTATCTTTTCAAGCTGTTCCTTGAAACCATGAGAGCTCTAAACCCCAGATCTTCAAAACAAACTGCAAAAATGAAAATCCTCACGTGGTCTCTTGGTTTCTGTAACTGAAGTTTGAAGGGGAGTAGGGGAGAGAGCAAGCACTGGCATAGCTGCAATGAGGTTGCAAATATTGGCAGTGCTCTTCAGTTCGTGGCAGGAGGGGGTGTTAGTGTGGGTAAGCACCTTCAGCAAACTAATCTAAACTAGTCCTTGTTCATCTCTGTTTCTGCAGCAGTTGAAAGAGCAGGTGTGCCTACCCTATGCAGTTCATATTTATCTATTTGGTCCTTCTGGAAGATTTTGGTGCCATTAATATATGCAAGGTTTATTGGCCTATATGTGTTTTCAAATGTTTCACTCTTTCTGCTCCTGCAGATATCATGACTCCAAGAGCTCCTGTTTGAGTTTTGAAACATAAAGGTGAAACCTAAATTTTGTAGTGATGCTACTGATACCTGAGCACATTAATCATACATACAAACCAGTTTTGACCAATTCCTTATTTCATTATGTAGCCTTGTAAAGCATAATCCTGTTAATGCACACCTAAGCATGCTTTGCGACAGCTTCTCCCCAAAACATCCGGAACTTTTCAGAGACAAATTAGTGCAATAAACAAAATAGTGCAGGTGAAGTGGTGAGGGCATCACAGTCAGCATTCAGTCTGTGTTCCAGCTACTTTGCTTCTCCAGCTCATGGGGGAAACTGCGTAGGGCTGCCCTGAGGCTGAATAATCCAGTTGTACTTACACTGCTGAGCCTGTGCTGTGCCCAGTTTAACAAAACCCATTCACACTGCAGCTTGATGCTCAAAGAACTGATCAAATGACAGAAAGACTACTGCTTTCCCACTCCATTTTCTGTCTTCAGCACCTGTACTGCTAACAAGATAGTCACTACTGACCCAGGATAAACTTTTGATGAGTAATTAAAACACTTGTATTACCTCTTCCTCAGTATGTAATGTAAAGAAATGTAAAAACAGCCTAAATGAGACAATTTTGGAAAATGCCCAAATTCTCCTGCAGGTAGAATATGTTTTTTTCTTAACAGGTTATCAAAGGGCCTGAGGGCTTAGAGGAGGTTGTGGCCCTAGGCCCTCACTTTATTCTGTCCCTGAGTGCTGCATTAACATTTCCTCTCATGTCTCAACACTGATGGCTTGTACCTTCTTGGGTTCACAAAGGCAAAATGTGAACAGGAGAGCACCCAAGATGACCCATCCTGCAGATTAATGTGATTTTGTGGAAAGTGTTTGACTCCCCACAGGCTGTAGTCTGTTGTTTCCAGCTCTTTCATTTCTGTAGCACTGTCAGAAACTAGTCAGCTAGGCACCTTTATCTGCTATAGCAGGTACCTTTGGTGAGGGACCTGGGCCTGTCTGAGGTGTGCTCTGAGCGCCCTTTGCAGGAGGGGCACTCCAGAGGATGTAAGCACAGTGTCTGGAGACCAGTGGAGTTTTAGTGGAAGCTAAAGGCACCAGAGCGGGGTAGTGCTTGAAGCAGAGGGCACCTGGAATATTCAGACTGATTTGAGGGACAGGCATCCTACCAGGGAGAGGGAGGGGAGGTGTGGAGGACGGTATTATTTGGCCATAAGCTATAGTTGGGCTTAAATTCTTTTTGAAGCCAGTCCTTTGTCAAGGAATAGTTTACCCTGCAGCTTTTGGCTGTTTTCTGAGGAAGAGAACTTCCTTCAAACCTCATCCTTTGTTCGTGTTCATTGTTTCTTGGCTCTGCACAGGATCAAAACCACACATGCAAAAGCACCACGAAAAAATACAACTGGAGCATTCTTGGCATGACTTGGCATGTGGGATCAGGGAGATGGGGAAGCTGATAGGCTTCTAGACATGTTCTGCAGACTCAAGAAGTGCAAGCAGTTGATAAGCATCTGAACTTTTGTATGTTTATCTGAACTGAACTCGAACTCCAAGCCATTTCAGAGTTTACCTGGCAGCGGCTAATAATTACTAGAATGCTTGTTAAAATTGGAAAGTAATCTCAATAATTACTTAATTGGCAAAAAGACACAAGCAATATCCCTTATTTAAATTGTGCTTGCCCAGGAGTTTGGAGCAGACATTTGTCTTCAGCAGACAGTCTAGGAAAACCTTTGAAGGAAAAAAAAATTACTAATTCTCCTCTGCTTTAAAATTGTTGGGGAATTATCAAGCTGAAAAAAACCCTACTTTATAAATAGACAGGCAACAGATCTTATTCCAGTTCTTGTACATCTTCTTATGTCATGGTAATACTGTGAAGTTACATGCCGTAGTGGTGTGAATCCAGTATTGCGCAAGACCAGATTGTGCCCTGTACTTTAAAAGGTGGAGTTATATTATAAAAAGAAGGGCAGTCAATAGAGGCTCATTACTGTGAAAAATGTGTTTAGGATTCTGCCTAAAAACAATGTGGTTGGCTTTCTTAGTAAAACAAGTTATTTTATTACATAAATAGAACCTTTTTGGTTATGTAGGCTTAGTTGTCATTTACTACCTCTTTGGTGACGTTAAACTTTAACACGATAACAGTGCAGTGAGCAGAGAGAACAGTTTCCACCCACATGGACAAATATTGATCTCAGTGATAAAGAAGAACAAATATTCTGATGGAGCAGTAAGCAAGAAATTGAACCTGAAACGAGAGGGTTATTTTTACTGCGCAGGAAAAGAAAATTAGCCTTTCAACTAAGAACGGGGAAGGGCAAGGGGATGGCTTATCAAAATATTGTTTACAGGATAATAAATTCTCTGACTTCAGACTGTAATATTTGCCCATTGGTTGCGCACAAAAACAACTCAGTGACTGAGGTGAAGTTCTGGTCACAGCCGAATAAGTGGCAGCTCTGCTGCTGACTTCAGTAGGGGCAGGTATTTATAGCTGGAGAGCTGTGCAGAGGCTCTGATGCCCTGTGGAGGTCTCGTATGAGCAGATTGCCTCTCTAAGACCTTCCTTGGCCAATGTCTGCTTGAAACTAAGCGTGCACTTCTGTGCTCTGCTGAACCTGGCTCTGAGGTTGATGACCAGACTGACATTTTAGAAAAGTTTGAATCACTAACACAAAACAGGCTTGTTTTATTTAAACTGAGCTTGCCCATTTGGATGTCCATTCCCCTACCCAGAAGGGGCAGCCTTCTGCAGGGCCTCCTTCACGTCACTGAGCTCCACGTGAGATAGCATATACTGGGCTGAGCAGCAATGCTAGGAGCAGGGAGGGTGACGTGACCTGCATGATAGGGTCATGTCCCCATGTCACATGGCATGATCAGGCAGTGCTAACCTCTGGAAGGTAAAGGCAGATGAAAGCCTTTATATCTTTGGAACACCGAAAGACCTAGGTATGTCTGTGGATCGGACTACAGGGCCATAACCAGCACGTGTGATTTGTACTGTTGAAAAGAGTTAAAGTACTAACCATACCTTCAGTACTGAGGTACATGGGTGCCTGGGAGGTGGTGGTGGGGAATAGGAAGAGATTAATCTGATCAAAAGTAGGTGTCCTCAATATCTGTGTCAGAGTTAGTCATCTAGGCTCCACCTACAGACAGTGGGGAGGTTCAGACACCTGTAAGGTATGATTCATCTTCTTCTACTGCACGTATGAATCAGGTCAGATGAATGGCCTCCTGCTAGCTGCTCTCCATTGGTTGTGAAAGGAGCTCTGTGTGACATGCTATCTGTGCAGGTATCTTCCCTGTTGGCATGTAAAGGTAGGTCACGTGAAAACCCTGCCTTTGTTCTGGAAGCTAGCCATTTAGGAAATATATAACACAGTTGTAGGACCAAATAAACAAAGCTCTGATGTGGTGTTTTCAAAGTGTAAATTCTCTATTCTTGCCGTGTCTTATTGCGCAATATTCTAGACAAACCATATCCATAATTTTCCTTATCAATCTCTCTCATCAAATCTGGCTTTCTACTGCTCAATACAGTGTGTGACAGCAACATGCTGCTACACATGATGTCGTGATGCATACAGATCTTTTTATACAAGTCCTCTAAGAGGTGGCTACATGGTCCTAGTCCCGTAATATCTTAGCATCTCATATGTCTTGATATATTTGTCTTTTTAATACACAGATGTTAATTCTGTCTCCTCTACCTTCTGTGTTACTGTTCCTCTTGGCTTAGGAAGGACCGAGGGAGAATTATACTTACAGAAATTTTCCCTTGGCTTTGAGCTGTTCCCACAGGTCTGTTAGACTGTCTTCCTAAATCTCTGTATGAGCAGCTACGAGTCTGTGGAGGAGGCAAGCAAACTCCAGCTACTCCTGACCTTTGCCTGTTAACTGTGCCTCCTCTACATGATACAGAGAGGTTTTCCAACTCAATCACTCTCAGCTACCGAGAGCTTTCTGACAGTCAGTAAATTACACCACAACTTCTACTCTTGCTTGGAGCTTCTGCTGGCTACTTACTGCAAATATTCAATGTTGCTATTACATTAGGTGAGGTTTTACTCACTGCCATAGGTACTAGGGCAAGGCTTGGGGGACTTGTATGCCTTAGAAATAGATTTGTGTGGGGATAGTAACCACATGTGCATTCCAGAAGAATATTTCCTTCCTGAAAGGTGTCAAATTGAAGAGGGAAATAGTGGTTTGGAATCAGTGGTTCTCTGTATAGCAAACAAGCTAAGCAGTATCTGGCTTTGATGGGATTACCTGGAAGATTTTATCTTTGATGGAAGGTGTGTGTCCTGCCTCAGGAAGTTTTGAAATGAAGATTTTTTTTTTTTACAGCTGTTCAAAAGTAACTCAAACAAGTGCAGAATAAAATAATCACTTCTCATTCCAGCTATCATTCTACCTAGCTGAGTCTCATTCTTTCGTAATATTTCAGGGGTTTATCCCTGGAGGAAGGTTCCCTTTGAAGAACAGTAAGAATTGTCATTATTTGATTCATCTTTTCAAAAGAAAACATCTTTGCATTTTCCTCTGCCTGCCTCAGTTTAGATTTCCTCTAGTAAGTTTTTTCCCCTGGTTTTCCTGGGATGTCTTCAGTTGTCGATGTGATACGCTGACCTTCCCTCACAGATCCAAGACTAGGATGAGAGCAGTGTGAGTCCTTAATGCTCTCTGCCATGGTGGGGCAAGGTTGTTCTCTCCCAAGAGGCATCATGGCCATCAGGGTGCTTTGGAAATGTCTCCCTGTTGAAATCAGCACCATCAGAGTGAAGATGCAAGTTGGAACAATATTATAAAATCCAGGGTTGCTTATCAGCCCTCCTGTGGCATTAGTGACCTATATATGGAACAAAAAGGGAATTTCCTATGACAATTAAGGAGACTTTTGGCTTCAGGAGCCACTCTAGTCTGTAAAAGCTACAGTGGAGGCAGGATTGTGTCCCCAGGCTGTGTGGACCCACTCTGTGCTGTGAGGTGGTTCAGTGTGGTTCAGTACTACATGTGTTGCCTAAGTGCAAAAGGTGGAGACCCTTGAGTATCTGCCAGACTTCGCTAGCAGGATTTCAAGCACATTCATTCATGCTGGGATTGCATCATTTATGTCTCCTTGTCGTTTCCCGAGTCTTCATTTGGCACAAGGCGCTGCCCATCTAGCAAGAAGTTTGTCTGCTGTCTTCCCCTCTTTCCAGGACCACATACAGCTTTCCCACACACAAACTTTTTAATTAAAGGCCTGTCATTTTTTCCCAGACATCTCGAAGAAATGATTTTGTCTTGGCCTCCTTCATAGTTTCAGCATTCAGTCAGAAAGCAGCTCTTCATAGCAGTCTCTGCTCACTCACCACAGACATGTACTTTTTCCCCTTCGGCTTCATAGTGGGCTTTATCTTTCCATTTTTGCTTCTAATTTGTTGACACTGAGAGCCTGCCTGGGTTTTGCAGGCTTTCCTGTAATGAGGCAGCTAGATTGTGAAAGACTATGTCACAGCCTGGCTTGTTCTTGTCAGCAGCTTTTGTCTCCCCTCCGCAGCCAGTTCTGTACCACTACTTTTGATTTTTGCTTTAGTTGTTCTGGTTGGTTTTAGCTGAGGTTGCTTCCTCTGTTAGCAGAAAGATGATTTAGTTCTGCTGAAGCCTGGCGATGGTAGCACATAATAGCAGTATGTATTTTTAATCTACATTCAGTTTCTGTGTTTTACAGCACCAGGGAGAGTCTGTTTCTGTGTCTGAGGTGCCACTACGAGATGTGTATGATTTCCTGAACGTTGATGATTGCAGTGAATTATCCCAGTTCTGTTTTAGAGCTGTTGCTTTGAGAGTTTTTAGTATTTATATACAAAGCTAGCAAAAACCAGTCATCTTTCCCAATTCACAATAAATAAATAAATAATAAAGTTAGGTTTGCACCTGGAGTGGGCAGAATCAACTCCCTTCCCTCCCTGAAACCTCTGATAGATATGTGAGATAGGTGCCACATGCAGCTGCATGGCTCTTACCCCGGTACAGTTCGACAAGGATGTCACTTTGGCAAAGCTGCCCTGCATTGCAAGGGCTCCAGAGAGTCATCAACCACCAAGGAGTCCTTGCTCCCTGGTACCCAGGGAGCTCCGTAATTTGAAGGGTTCCTGACTCCAAGGAAGACAGGCCAGGAGTCATGATGCTGCTGAAAACTTCTGGAACCAGGGGTTGAATGAATACCCTGTTTCAGGCTGAGCAAACCAGTGTTTTTCTGAGAGTCCCTTTATATTGCAGTACTTCTCTAAAGACGCACAAGGGTAACTTTGGCCCTAATTAGTGGCAGAATTTAGTGCTAAGACCACACTCCAGGCAGATGTAGTGAAATAAAGCCTGAAGAAATTCATATCTTGAGCTTCATATGTTGTGAACTTCTGGAGCCCCCAGATTGCCTGATTTTGAAGTGGTTTACTGCTGGGTGTGTTTGTCTGTAGTGCTCTGGAATGAAGCACCAGGGATTTTGGGGCTGTCTCTGGGCACTTTCTGAGGCTTTACAGACGCTCTGGTTTACAAATCAGCCCATGGAGTTTGTGCATTACAATGTTTTTCTAGGAGACAGCCGACTCTCACATGCTCGCTTTGGCTTCAGGCAAGGTTATTCGGCCATTCCTCTGAGCTCTCTGCAGAAGGAGCTCCTCTGCCTGCCCAGCAGAGTGTGCGCTGGAGAAGCATCCCTGTATACAAGCTTGCTGTATAAATCATGTATCATCAAGCAGACAACTAGACAGTGTTTTCTTCATCTGCTCTGGTTGGGGCTCTGCATAGGAAGAGAACTTGCTCTGGTAAGAGTTGGAATCTTAAGTCAGAGGAAGCACTGTGAGTGGAAACTGTTGAGTTTGTTGTTCCTCTTTATATGACACTATGTGGATTATCCTGAACTATAAGTTGTGGTAAAAAGAGGAAGGTAATGACCAAATCTGGGAAAATAAATTAGGTTTTTTTGTGTTACTGATATGCCAAAATTAGCAGGTGAAGTGGGTCTAAAAAAGTGATTTGGAGCTCTTCCTGATGAAACATCCTCCCACTGAAGCCAGTGATATCACCTGGGGCTGGATCCAGCTCCTGCTTGCAGGAGTGGCAATCGTGCCTCTGACCAGCAGTGAGAACATGTTGAACCCTCAGAAAGTACACACGTGTGAGCAGGCTAGACTCACAGAGCAAACCATGATTTAACTTTGCTACTGAGTGATCCTCATTGCAATACAAGCAAATGAGCCAGAGTCCTATGTAAGTCTTTCTTCTGGGCTTCTTTCTTCATCTGATCACCACTGGGAAGGATAAAAGATCCAGCAGAGAAACTAAGGAGTGGGAGAAATGACTTTGACATGAAGAAGGATGCTTAAAGTGTATGTCGAACCAAAGCTTTTACGTATAGTACATTTCTGCACAAAGACCTTAGAAGAGGTTGGCTAATAAGATGTCATTGAGTTTCGAGCTGTGTATTAATTTATCACAATTTTGCCCCCAGTGTGGTGACTGAAAATCTCCTGTAAGACTGCTGATGGGTTTCTCTTGAATGGTTTGTCTTCAACTAGTAGAGCAGTACAATGTCAGAGGGAAAAGTAAGCTATTTGCGTACTGCTCTAGCAGCCTGATAAAGTCCCATTGAATTTATTTTCCATCAGTTGAGCAAGGATAAGCTGTTGAACAAGAGGAACCAAATGGGAATGACTAACATGCTGGAGTGTGCAGAAGTGAGCTCATGTCCCCGTGATGATATTCTCTATGTGTGTGGTTTTGGTTGGTTGGTTTGGGTTTTGTTTTTTTGTTTTATCACTGGGAAACCAGAAGTAAAAATATATTTTTTTCTGAGAAGAGCAAGAAGCAAATCATGGTGATGTTTCCTCATTTTGCGTTTCCTCAAGGAAGCGTTTAGTCAGCCTGATCGTTCACTCTGAGTCTTGTCCTTCACTTTCTTTGTATTCTAGGAAGAAAATTACAAAAATTAAGAAGAAAAAAGAGAGTGTATGTATACAGACATGCATATATATGTATCTATAGGTTACATTTTTGGACTGATGCCTGTTTGCAGACTGATAACTCTTTCTGATCCAAAATGTTTTCATTTCAGTGAGGGAACTGATCAAAGTAATAACCTCTTGTAGATCTAAGGCAAGGTAACTGCCCATTTTTTTTGTTGGTCTAGGACTAAAGAAAGGTTCTTGTAGAAGGTTATGGCCTTTGGAAATTATTTAAGCTTTATGAAGGAAATTTCTCTAATTTCAGAATGGCTTTGTCCAGGCAGTTTAATGGTGTGAATGCTTCAGGTTGTCCAGTCATTTTCCTTCTGTGGAACTCTAGAGCTCTGTTTCATTTGTTGCTATGTTTTATTTGACTCAGCATGGAAAAACCAGGCAAGGTAGGACAGACTGAACTGCCAATCAGAATAATGGAAGATCCCTCCTAAAAGCAGGATTTGGTTCAGTGAATATGCATAGTAATGTTATCACTATTAAGGAATCTCTCTTCAGAGATGGCACTGATTATTTTCCACGGTAGGTGGGATAGGTCATTTCCTATGCTATTCACAGAAGATGCAAGTCCCAGGAGGTCTGGAGCAATAGATCTGTCTGGAGGAAGTCCAGGAGCCAGAGGAACATTTTTTACACTGATCAGGCTTTGGCAAATTGTTGCCTCCCCCTTGTTTGTCATCTGCCTTTCTATCTTAAATGTATAGCTTGGAAAAAAATCTTTCTTCAGAAGAATTTAAATATTCAGCCTTTTCCTATGTGTGCTGTGTCTATAAAATATGGTTGTTGCTTTGGCAGTATGGAGGTTGGCCTTCCTTAGTTTGGTTATACAGTGTTTCTCATTTGCAGTGCAGTGAATAATAGTGATTTTGCTATGAACACAATATCTTTATATAATCAAGACAAATCCCTGGTATTAGCCACATCTTTCTACAGCTGGAATGTCATGTGTTGACACCTTCTGTGTAACCTCAAACATGCTGTTACTGCTACCAAACTTCAGAAGTTTTTGGCAATACAGTTTTTGACTTCTCAAGGTGAAAAAGACCAGGGAAATTTTTACTGTATGTTTTTTCCATGATTAAAAAGAAAACATTTTATTTTTCACCTGGACTGTTTTGTAAATCAAAATTATTTTTTTTACTCCAACTGTGGGTTTTACTGCTTTCCTCCCTTTTCCCATTCTGAGAAGCTACTGCTGAGAACAACCTTTTAGTTGAGAATCACAATCTCTTTCAAGGTAGTTGAAGAAGGAGAATAGAAACCAGATGTGGCTGCTGTTAGTGAATAAGGACTTGGTCCTCAAACACTTTTGCACACAAGTAACTTGATGGATCTAAGTAGCCACATCAAATGCTCTTGTAAAGTTATTCATATGATCAAATGTTTGCATGATCAGTATCTAAATCATTGTTCTAGTTGTGAGTTCTTGCATGTTTCCCCATCTGTAAATCAATGATATTACAGGCTTCACTTGGTAAACACTTTGAAATCTATTAATTTAAAGCAGTATATATGAATGTGTCACTTATTAATGTTCGAGAAGGAATACTGACTAAGAAAATGGATATTTTCCAGTTTCACATGAAAGAATGATAACAGTAGTTGAGAGATTAACCTGGAAAAGCAATAAATAGTTCTTAAAAACAAATAATCCCATAAAAGTAATGCATAAAGAAAGGCAAACCTCTAGAGAAATACCAGAAAACGCAATTAAAGCAGGAGAAAAATGTTAAGTAACTTTATTCTTAGCAGGGGAACTTGGTTAGTATGATGTCTGGAAGGCTGCTTGCTTTTCTTTCCCTCCAACAATCAGAGCATCCATTATACTTTCAGGCACATTTTCTTGTTGATTCTCATGCCACTCTTCCTCCTGTAAATCAGGAACAGCTCTGTTGATGCACATGGATTCACCCTTCTGTGAAAAAGTCAGGTCCTGTATATTTTGGTGTGACCCTTAATAGGAAATTCTAGTCATACAGAAGCCAATGGCAGAAGTGCCACTGCCACCAGAGGAGACAGGTTTTCCTCCAGGATTTTTTATCTTCGTGCCTTATACCCCATAACAAACATGTAACGTTTCACAAATTGCTGCAGCTGCCCTATTGGATAACTGATTGCTGTCCTGTACACCCTGCAACTTGATCTGCTCAAGAAGCAGTTTCAAATTCAGTGCCCTGTACTTTCTGTGTTCCATGTATTTTGATAACCATGCGCTGATGCTAGAGCTGCGGTGAGAGAAGTCATCCGTCAGCCCACTGGGATTCCTCCCTGCTATTTGAGAGTTGTTTGAAAAACTAGGTCTAGGAGGGCAGTGTGGAAAGAGAGGGTTTGGTCTTCTTCTGAAAGCATGTTAAAAAATGTCATGAGACACTACTGCTTTTCAGCTTGCTGTTTGTTAAGGTAATGGTTCGGGCTCAGTAACACAGGCAGCTCATGTATGTTTAGCCATCTGTGAAGGTCTCATAAATTAAAAGATGCAGGGCTGTAAAATGATACTGGAGTTGTTACCCTGGTTTGTGTTGTTGTGGTTTGGGTTTGTTTTTTTCTATTTATAATGCTCTTATGATAGCAAGTGCTTATAGTGCCACCACCTGGCTGCTGCCTGCGCAGTTAGTTAGGTTTCTAATCTTGAGATGAAGGTTTTGCTGTCACTACAAGAAAATACGAGCCAGTCTTGTGGGATCGCTAACACCCCTTCCTCTTCTTGGCTTTTTGTTTTTGCTGGTTTCAGTGATGGAGAAGGGTAATTTGAGGACAGCAGCTAAAATGACTGGCACTTGAGAAGGACTTACACCATCTGTACAGGGTATGAATAACTTAATTTATCCACTTGGTAAACTGTGAATATCAATCTTTGTTAATATTTAAAGCTATCATTTAAGCTGGATTTCTCGGGTTTTAAATTTGGTTTGTACTCTAATGTTTATTTAATATAAAATTCTTCTGTTTGTATTTAGCAATTCAAAAAAGGGTCTCCTTTCCTTTGCTTCACTGAATCAGTTGAGCTGGGCAGTGGCATTACTAACTAGAATTACTTTTCCTTTCCAATTTTTGTTTTTCTGCAGTCCAGTCCTGCAACTGTAAATGCCACATGAACAGTGGTTATGGGATCAAGCATGCAAAAAAGTATACAGTGTTTGTGACACGCTCCCCTCTTCAGTCAGATGGCTTAACATGGAAGCCCTGCAACAAACACTGGTGGGGCAGGTAGCCCTATTGGCAAGTAAGTGTCCTAACAGCTTGGGCTGGTTTGCAATTCCATTTATTTCTGCCACTTGACTCTTCTGCCCTTTGCACAAAGCACAGGCACATGTGACAGTAATTGGAGGACACAGAGAGTCCTCCATAGGGGTACGTAATCTCAGTTCTTTCATGGGTTTCTTCTAAACAGCTACGTTGTGCAGGTGCCATAAGCAATTACCAATTTTACAGGATACTTGAATGAAACATTTTCAGAGGGGGAGATGTGGGTAATCTCCAGGCCCTGAGGAGTTGTTTCATTTTTAATTGTGCATTTTAGGGTCTATGGGGCTCTGATATTTCAAGTTCTGTGCAAACAGCAAGCACACTGCTATCATTGTGTTCCCCTGCTCAGGGCTTGTGGCTGAATTACCTCATGGTAGGCTTTTTAAGTCTTTTGGCCTCAGTCTTGGCCTCATATTTCAACACAACATGTGAAAGAGATGAAGAACGAGCTAAAACTCCCTTCCAACTTTCACAGAATTATGGGCTATTTTGTTTTTCATTCCATGTGTTTTTTAGCAACCTTTGGCTTTGCTAAAGCAGTACAAGCAAGGTGAAGATGGCGTGGAGGGAGGGGGTTTCCCCCTAATGTCAGTGGTTTAACATATTTGCCTTCACCTAAGAAAGTCGAGTTTTGCTGCCATTTGCTGCAAACAAAGTGAAGGTCTCTTTACCAGCATCTCTCTCCCCTTGGCAAATATCCATCTGTAAAGCACGGCCCACATGTTTCCTCTAAAAGAAAAGGCATCATGACATTACCCTAGCTGCACAGAAGGCTTTGTACTGCTACAAGTCAGTCAGTTATTCACTGCAGTAATGTTCTCCCAGGTCCTGCCCAGGTCCCTGGCAGAGCTGTCTGTGCTTGTACAGGAGTCCCCCAGCTCAGTCAAGAGCTGCCGTGGGCTGGGGTTGGAGAAGCACCACTCACAGCACTGCCAGAGCTGGTGCCACCAGGGATTGCAGTTC